>PVIJ01002813.1:0-150006 GCA_004024925.1 Scalopus aquaticus
TTTTTTTTTTTTTAATTTATAGTTCTTTATAGAGAAATAAGACTCACATTTCTTGAGCACCTACTGAGAGCCAGGCATTCTACTTAGGAGTCTTACATGCCTTTACAAAAATTGTAAAATATACAGCAATTTTTTGTTTGTGCAGCTCAGTACATTGAGTACATTTAATTGCTGGATAACCGTCACCACCATTCATCTCCAGGACTTTTCATCATCCCACACTGATACTCTGTCCTAATTAAACACTGCTTCTTGTTCTCCCATCTTCTTACGTACCTCTGATTATGGTAATGGCCCATAAAGTTAGCTTAGTCCCATTTTATTGATGAAGACACTGAGAAGTAGGGGCCCTTGCCCCAGACCTAGTGTAATTTAAAAGCTGGGATTCAAGCTCTGAATCCAGTGCCCTGTGCTCGCTCTTTTAAGTCATGCTGCAGAGTGATACTGGGTTTCACCTCCTTTCTGTACAATAATGACATTGTTATCCCATTTTCTAATCTGAACCACAATGTGAGGCAGAGCCACAGACAGTGATGTCCTCTTCAGAAGGTGGCTGCGGTCACCAATCTATAAAATAACTTTCTCTTCATACAGCTTTGAAAATCTTGGGGCACTGGTCTATCTCTTGTCTTGTGATATAATTAGGGTTTCAGAGCTAGAGTATGTCTTGAGAGGAAAAAAAAAAGGGGGTTATTTTTATTTTTTAGCTCAAAGTAGAAAGACTCCTACTATAAGTAGTTTCCCTTTATTGAGGATAAGCCAATTATTCAAGATGACTGAAAGCTTTTTTACTAAGTTTCTCTGCTTTTTGGGACAACTGCTACTGAAGGAGACACCTGTACTTCTGTTTCTGCCATACCTACATGCTTATGGGTGGGGAAGAGTCAAAGATGTATACGAATCAGAATGGCTTCTCTGAATGATGATAATATAAGGAAAATGTTTTGGGATCCTTCATAAATGGACATATGCTTCTGATGCGAAACTTGCCAGAGGTGAGAGAACTGAGTGGGCCTGTGAGAGCATCTGTGGGAACCTCACGATTTTCCCATGATGCTTCATAAACTAAAGGATATTGGTTAGGGTCTGGCTTGATCTTGGATATATGTACATCCTCACTTTGTCTTCTCTTTTATCTTCTCTTTGCCTTGCTCTAGAATATTTGCCACCAATCTATTTTGTTTTTAAACCCCTTTCTAGTCTACTGCATGCATATGCTACATACACCTGGAACCACCTAGAAGAAGGGCCAACATAATGGCAGATGACTGCCAGATGATAAAGAGGGTGAGGGGAAGCGGACCACCATATACGTAATTTCTGCAAGAAGATTTTCCTGGAAATAAATTGGTATCTTCCAACAGTATCCTTCAGCTTTTATTCTTTTCTGTTTTCCCTTTTTATGTTGGCCTATTTAATAAGGGCAGACTGTCTCTGGCTTTATGACCTGTCATTTCCTGCACAGCAGCCTTACGTAGAAGCACTGATTGAGTCATGGAGCACTTAGTACTGTCTCTGCCTCACTTCCTCTAGAATTCCCTAAAGCATCACAAAGCTTGATTAGTCCAGACACTGAAGTCTATGAGAACAGAGTTAATTTTCACTCCTGAGTTATGCCAGAGAGGAGCAGAAGATGCCTATATTAGCCATTTTTTAAGATTTAAAACAATGGGGCCTCCCTGGTGGCGCATTGGTTAGCGCAGTGCTGTGGAGCTGTCTGCAGCTGCAGCGCGAGTTCGATGCTGGGCGAGGGAGAATCCCACATGGCATGGCAGACCTCTCCTGCCTTGCCCACTGCTCCCCTCAGGAGTGTATTTCAGTTGATCTGCCTGTTCTGCTCCGCACCCTGTCTCTGGTGAACCCTCTCACCGCCTCACATCTCTGGTCTGCACCCCAGCTTGTATGCAAAAATAAAATAAATCTTAAAAAAAAAAGATTTAAAGCAATGTATGCTTGCAGATTTTAAAATACAGATATCTGTAAAGGGGATGTAAAATGAATTTCCCTTGGGTTAACTGGTGTATAACATATAACATTCTAGACATTTTTCATGGCGCGGGAGATACACTTTCCTATGTCAGTAATGGAAACTTAATTATTTTTTTTAAAGATTTATTTATTTATGCATACAAGAACTGGAATGTAGGCCAGAGGTGTGGGGCTGGGGGTGTGTGTGTGTGTGTGTGTGTGTGTGTGTGTGTGTGTGTGAGTGAGAGAGAGAGAGAGAGGGAGAGAGGATTCACCAGAGACAGAATGGGGAGCAGAATAGGCAGATCAACTGAAGTACACTGCTGAGGGGAGCAAGAGCGAGACAGGAGAAGTCTGCTGCACCATGTGGGAAGCTCCCTGGCCAGGGATCGAACTCGTGCTGCGGTGGCTGCCAGTAGTTTCATAGTGCTGAGACTTAACCCGTTGTGCCACCAGGGGGGCCCAAGACTTAATTCTTAATGAGATACATAACTTTGTGTAAAATATTTGTCTTTAAAATAATTTCTTCCAAGCCAGTGATTCTTGAACTTTTGTGTGCATGAAAAACTTGGGGGACTTATTAAACTCTGGGTTCTACCCCAGAGTTTGATACAGTGGGTCTGAGATTGTGCTAGACCTTGGCTTTGTTCTTTCCCTCTTATTTTGAAAATTTTCTCATTCTTTTCAGCAAATAACCAGACTCTCCCTTTTGAGTAAGTCTAAGTGATTTCAACTTTGAAAAAAAAAATACATAAAATTCAGGCCCAGAAAACAAACAAATTGAGCTGAGATAGCAAAGGAGTGGGGGATGGAAGGGGGGTGACTGAGGAGTCAGCTCTGAGAAGACAGCATTCCTTTAACCCATTGTGTCCGGCAGAGAAATGGCAACACAAAAAGAGGAAGCGGAATGCTGGTCAGGATGTGGGAGGATCATGAGGACCCCTGATGTGGTCCAGGAGTGGATGGGCAGAGACCAGAGGGAAACGCCAGCCACTAGGCTGAGGCTGAGGACAAGAAGCTATCAGTGAGGGCTGGTAAATAAGGCACAGAGGCAGAGGAAGTCATGTGCATGCAGGTTGCTATGGTGAGCCCCGTTTTCAAGGGTGCATACCTACAGGCATCTAGAACCCAGGATAGGGTGCAAAGAGATGATTTACGTTTAATAGCAAACCTTCAGTGTGTGTAATTGGAAGCAGTCTTTTAAATACTAAGACATCCTAATGTGTTTGACATGATTCAGTTTATAAACATAGTTTTTTCAACCAAACTTTCAGAAACATCTATTGTGCAAAGCAGGATTTTTGTCTGTAGATTTTTCATATTTAGCTGAACTTTCAGGAAATAAAAAGGTATGATTAACTGGTGTGTGTGTGTGTGTGTGTGTGTGTGTGTGTGTGTGTGTAACTGGTATGATTAACCGGTGTGTATGTGTGCGTGTAACTGGTATGATTAACGGGTGTGTGTGTGTGTGTGTGTGTGTGTGTGTGTGTGTGTGTGTAACTGGACATTTACGAAATTTAAAGCATTCTGAGTACTTTATCTTCACAGCTTTTCTTTCTAATGACCATGCAGTGATCTTTTATAGTTTATCTAGAAGAAACCAAAGCTTGGAAATCACATCGATTCTTTCCCTTCCCCCTGCCCAGTCTCTCGGAAAGCATTGAACCAAAAGCATAGCAAGCTAAACTCAATCAAACTAACCTCTTATTAGGCAGTTAATAATAGCCGCTTTCTCTATTACATATTGATTGCTTTTATTTCCTTCTAAGATGCCCAGTTCATTGTTTTCTATAAATGACATACTTGAAAACAGTTAAAAACACAGTTGTCTATCTTGAATTCATACTAATCTTATGAATTATCCTAAAAAAAAAGAAAGTGTCTTAAAACTTGAGCTACGTGGCTTACAGTCTGTTTGACTGGAGTGAAATGAAACATGAAATCTGGTCATACCAAGACCCCTAAACATATCATGCTTTTTTTCTTATTTTCTTAATCTCTAGAGTTATTGTTGTTGATTAGTGAAATACCATTATTTTACATCCTTGTTAATATTTTTGTGCCATAGAATTTCTCCCCTCAAGTGTGGTCACTGTAGCCCTCCCTCTAGAGGTATTCTTACCGAAGTTTGCAATGAATAAATTGTCTGGCAATATGAAATTAGTTAAATAGGTCTGAGAATTGTTTTCTTATTTTCTAATTTTTATGCAGAATTTACATAGCATTTTATAATTGAAAGAGAACATTACAGTCCTTTTAAATAGCAGATATAATTGGCATGCATCATAGCCCAGTCCTTTACTCTCCTGTGCTAATTGTTAAAATGATAGGTTTTCATGTACAAATAGTAATGGATGTAAGCAAAACCTAACTTGAATTCCTGTCAACACAGTCAAGCTGGGCTTCTGCTTATCCTTGTCCTGCTCTAAGACAAAGACATTCACTAGGGGCAATGTTTATTCATCCAACATAGAATTGAGATGCCTCGGTTATCACATGGATTCATTCAAAAGTGTTCTGTTGGTTGGAGGGATATTAAAATTACTTACCTATTTCTACACTTCTCAAAAGAAAAAAGGTTGTCACTCACCCTAATTAGCATGGTACCTGGCACACAATGATAGATGCACTTTATATATTAAAGAAACCCTATGAAAACAACTGTTGTTATTTGCACATTTTGCAGATGTCATCCCTAGTAATATTACTGACTCTTTAATATTTCCCTCACACTCTTATTTTATCCCTCTTTATTGGCTCCTGCAGCCACAGTTCCTCGCAATCTTAGAGCCCAAGACTGGAGTATGGCCCTTTCCCAACAGGAAATGTGGGGAAATGGCAAAGGAGCCACAGCAGCCCCCAGAGCATTTAGCCCTGGATAAATGAAGAACTGAGACAAGTGCTTTAATAGTTTCCCTGATGGATGGAGGACACCAAGGGGGACCAATACCTGTGCTTTCTCAGGCCCGTTCTAGGCTCTGACATGTGGAAACCACCCAAAAGCAAAAGTGGCCCCTTTTCATTCTCTATTGACACTTGGCAATAGAAAGAGGAGAAACAAGCTCTTTCTCTTCCTTCATCACCCCCACCACACACACCCCACCACACCGCCTTTATGAAACAAAACTAAACAAAACAACTTCCTGTTGTTCCTTTGTCCCCCAGTTATAAAATACATGTTCTCTATAGAAAAGTGTGGTATATAAATCATATATTCTTTTGCATCATATAATGGTTTGTAAAGTTTGAGTACTATTTTAAAGAAAAAAATGCATATTCTTGAACCTGACCTGATCATTAATTTGGTAGTTCTGAGATATGCTCTTTTACTGTGCAGCCTGGATAATTCTGTGCACCACACTTTGAGACATACCTATGAAAAAACTGGTAAATATTATGGTGCTTTGCCTTTTGGGCAGAAAATTTAATATATGTAATATATATATCAAATTATGTCTAATATCCTGCTTTTTTCACCTATCAGTATCCCTTTTAAATGTGTACTAGAGAAAATTAGATTATTTTTATTGCAGTAACATTGGTTTACAGCACCACTGTTTATGGTTTAGGGGTATATCACACCTCTTCAGCTATGTGTTACCACACCATACCACCACTAAAGTACATATAATCCGCTGCCGTAATCCATTGGGCCCTCTCCCCACTTTGCTCCCCAATCCCCAACCCCCCATCCAGTAGCTTCAATTTAGCAATCATCTTTCTAGGGTTTGTCTTGGTTTGTTTCTTGATATTTCACATATGAGTGAAATTATCCAGTAGTTGTCTTTCTTCTTTCTGATTTATTTTAGTTAGCCTAGCCCCCTCCAGTTCCATCCATGTTGTTCCATGTGGCAAGATGTCATCTTTTTGATAGTTGAATAGTATTCTGTTTTTTGTATGTTTGAACTTGTGTGTGTGTGTGTGTATGTGTGTGTGTTTGTAAATATATGCATATCTCACATCTTCTTTATCCACTCATTTGTGGTTGGGCACTTAGGTTGCTTCCATAGCTTGGGTATTATAAATAGTGCTGCAATGAACATAAAAGTGTGTATATTTGAATTAGTGTTTTTGTGATCTTTGACTAAAAACCTTGGGGCGAGATTGCTAAATCATATGGTAGATCTACTTTTAATATTTTGAGAAACTTCCATAATATTTTCCATAGGGACTGGCCCTTGCATTCTCACCAACAGTGTACAAAGATTCCTTTTTCTCCACACCCTCACCAACACTTGTTTCTGGTCTCTGATAAGGGCCATTCTCTCCTTGCATCCCTGGAATAAATCTGACTTGATCATCATGTATGACTTTTTAGTTTACTGTTGAATTCACAAAACTTCACATAAAATCAGAATCAGCTTTCATACACCAGACTTTACCAGGTTCCCCAAACCAAAACTTAAAGGAAAATGTGAAGGGGAATTGCTTAAAGTAAAGGTTGAACCCAAGTCTAAATCAAAACACATATATAGAGTTTTACTGAAATAAAACCATACTTTTCTAGGAATGGTCATTTAGATTGGCCACCCATGGGTGTGAAGGCTCCATGTTGTTTGTTACAGGGCAGTTTGGGGGAAACAGGGTGCTCACCCACCCACTTAAGAACACAAAACAGGATTCAGAAGTAGACGCATGGAGAGAAACAAAAACAACAGAATTGATTTACATAGGGAGTGTGAAAAGAGAGAGCTGAGAGAGAGAATTTATAGCTGGGCATGTGGTTAGATGCCACCTGTCCTACCCCATATCCACCCACTGAACGGAGACTAAGATCTAAGCCGAATCTGCATGTGGCAAGCTTGCAGCTTCTCTACAGACCCCTCTCCTTGCTAGCAACGTAAGTGCCAAATTTCCCCTCCCACTCTGAAGGTGGAGTCCGGAAAACTCCACCTTCCACCATCAAGTTGGCTGTAAGCACCACCCACTGGCTTGGAGGTTGCGCTTCACTGTTCGCCCTGCACTATGTCTCCTAGTGTAGGTCTCGTTGCGTTTAGACAGACAAGTGTTCTTGTAGCTTCATGGACTTGATAATTGCTTCCATCCCCATGTTTGGGAATTTTCCCTCTATTATTTCCTTGAATGAGCTCTTTTTACCCTTCTCTCTCACTTTTTCCCATCTAGGATACCATTATCCTTTTGTTGCATTTCCTAATAGAGTTGAATAGTTCTCAGAGTGGTCTTCGTGTTTTGTGTTTTTTTTTAATTTTTAAAATTTAATTTATATCCTTTACGTTATTGTGTATCCCCCGTAGGTTTCCCACCACCGATTCACCTGTGAACCATCACCGTAGTCCCTTGTGCTCTTTTCTCCTCTATTTTGGTCTCTCTTCCTCCCCCTCCCCTGTAGAATGTCTGTTATCTGTGGTTGCCTGCTAGTTTTAGTTTTAGTTTTTGTTTATGTTTTGTGTGCTATTTTCTCCTTCTGATTTCTCTTTTGGCTCTCTTATATAGGTCTTCACTTTTTGTATGTTATTTCTCTTCTTCCACCTGAGTCTTTTGTGCATTACTAAGTTCAAGGTCACTGATTCAATCCTCCATTTGGTCTATTTTTGCTCAATAGCGTCTTCTAGAATTCTTGATCCCATCCTGAATCTGTTGCTTTATTATTTAAAGCTTCAATTCCTACCTTTTGTTCATTAATTTTATTTCCATCTCATTTGTTTTTCTGACTTTTGTTGTATCTGTTTGATTAGCCTGAGTTCTCTTTTATCACTTTATCTTTTCTGAGTTTTCATCTAACTCATTGAGTCTTTTTATTATAGTAATTTTAAACTCTATCCATGAAAGATAGACTCTTTCATATCTTTGTGATTAGATTCTGGAGAGCTGTTGTCTCCTTATGATGTCATATACCTTGAGATCTCAAAAAACCATCTGTTACATATTTTTATCCATTTTGCTACTTTAAATTTCCCTCTTTTAAAGAAAAAAAAAACAACTGTAAGAGTAACACAGAAAGTTGAATTACTTTTACTTTTCCTGCAGTTGTACCATAGTTTGATTTGATTTTTGTTTGCCTTTACTGGGTTTGTTGCTACCGAGATCTGCCTTTTATAGTTGCTGAGTCAGCAGGGTGGAGAGGGGTCGGGAGGGGTCAGCTGCTGGTGCGTATGTGCCGTGGGAGGGACTGGCTCGTGTCTGTGAAACTGTGGCATCCTCTCTGATGTCCCCAATCTGAGAGTCGACATTCTGTGCACTGTCAGTGCACTTTCCAAGGTCTGTGCCAATTCCACGGCCGGAGAGAGCGCAGTCTAGAGCTCCTTTTCCGTTATTTTTCTTACCAGATACCTGTTCTGAGTGGATCACCCCACTTGGTCATGGGTGTGTGCGCCTCCACAGAGTTCCTACTCCCGTTGACTGGGCCAGCAGCCCTGCTCTCAGTGCCCCCGCCCAGCCCACAGCCTCCGGGCATTTCTCTCCTGCCAGCTCTCCTGTTCAGGGAGGTGTTCATGCCCTCCAGGTCTTCTCTGGTGCAGTCCGTGCTGGCCTCTGCTATCCAAGGGGTGTTTCAGTCTCCATGAGCTGCAGGACACTCTCAGTACAGGGTCCCTCTACTGAACTTTTAGATGTTCCTCCTGGGAACAATGTAAGAACCTCCTGCATTGCAATCTTGAAGGCCTCAGTGCACACATTTTTACCATTTGAATCTGCTCCCGTCTTTGAACTCCACTTTAGAAAACTAAAAATTCTGAAGGCTAGTCTGCCATTACTGCTAAGTGGAAATTTTACCTAATAAGGTACATATGTTTTCTTTCTAATGTTATAAGCAGATTCTGTGAGGTTGTTTTTCTTTTCGGGGGCGTGGGGGGGAAGGAGGCAGGTGTGACAGTCACTGTCTAAGGTTACTTAGGCAGAGCAGAAACTGATTTAATGCAAAGTCAGACACAGAGTGGTGCAGCTTTCTGTTTCATAGCACCTACGCCCACGCTGGTCACAGCATCTCACACGATGCCGCTAGATAAATGTGGGGCTTAGTGCAAAGCCTGAGGCCATCTCTTGTAACACCCCCACGATATAGGTGAGGAAATTGAGATACTAATTTAGGAAAGGGTCTTGCCTATGATCACATGGGTAGTTATTTTTGTGAATTTGGTAATGATCAAGGAAAATTGGAATTCTCATATATTTCTGGTGGAAATGTAAAATGGTATGGTCACTTTGGAAAACAGTCTCGCAATTCCTCAGAAATACAGAGTTGCCAGATGACCCAGTCATTTCACTCTTGGATATGTGCACAAGGGAAACGAAGGCCCATGTTCACACAAATACTGCACGCCAGTGTTCACAGCAGCATTAGTCATGCTATCCAGAATGTGGAAACAATACAGCTGATGAATAGATAAATGAAATGTGGTATATCCACACAGTGGGATAAAAAGCAATGCGATGCTGCTATATGCTACAACATGGATAACTTCTTGAAAGCATTATGCTCAGTGAAAAAAGCCATTCACAAATGAACAAATATTCATGATTGCATTTGTAGGAAATGTCCAGAATAGGCACATTTATATAGAAAGTTGATTTATTGTTACCTGGGGCTGAGGGAGATAGAGAATGAGGTTGGGGTGTGACTGCTAATGAGTAAGGTTTCTTTTGGGGTTGATGAGCATATTCCAAAATTAATCATGCTGATGACTGCACAACTCTGTCAAAGGAGGCAGTATTCTAGTTATGGAAACCTCAAGCTTTAGAATGGGATGCGTTCGTACAGGCGTGGATAGCTGTGTCGTATTAGGCAGACATGTTCATAACCTGCCCATTGCTCCGGTTTTTCTTTATTTGAATCATGTATAACAATATATGTCAAAGTATTTAGGAATAGTTGTTAGGAAGTGAATTAATCCATTTAAAATTCATAGTACGTCCTCCCGTGAATGGCGGCGGCTGCTAGCTTTCTTTTCATCTTGAGAACTACCAGTGCTTCCAGCTGAAGGCCAAGGGTATGTGGGGACAACTTCCCCCCTACTCTCATAGAGTTTAGGATACTTCCCAATCCTTGTGGAGAAGGATAAGCCATCTACTTATAACTAGCTGTGGTCTGTACTTTGATTAATTAATGCTTCCCAGGGTTGGTGACATTCCCAGATTACAGGTTTTAAAAGACCATTGCTACCTCCTTGAATGATAATGACATGCAAACAAATTTAGTTAAAACCTTCATAGTTGGGACCCCTGTTGTTGCTGCCCAGGTGGCTGGAAGCCTGTGGGCCTGACATGGCTGACTTGCCTGGTGTTAGTTCATTATAGTGCTGTTGCCTGTTTAAATCAAGGCATTTGCTTTGGGAGTATTCAGCTGTATGCCTGTATATTCCCAATAGAAACAAGAAATCAATGCTAAGAAGCAATTATATTTATTGTTATGGAGCAAACTGTCAAGTTAGCAAGACTGCTTGACTCCAAATTAAAAGAAAAATAAAGAAATTAAGAGTCACAAAAGATGTGTCACATTTAAGAGACATTAGGAACTATATTCCCCAGTTTAAAGTAAACAGCACTGAGATTCTTGTTCCCTCCCACTTCCCCTTCTGCAGCTTTACCCTTGGGCTATCCTCCTCCTCTTGGAGGCCCCGTACTCCTGACGGAAGCACTGTACAAATCACCTCTAGATATTTTAAAACTAGGGTGGACTGTGATGCCTGAGCTCCCTAGTAGACTGGAGCATTGTTAGAAAGCAAAGGGATTAAGTTTAAATGGCTTAATAAAATTAACACATTGGGATATCCTTCTCCTCCTGCTCCAGTTCCTCTTTGCATCAAGAGACTTGGTAATATACTCTCTGCCAAAGCTTGAAGGACTGATTACGTGGCCGACGTGGTGAGGGGAGTAGATCTGTCAGGACTCCCCCAGGGCAGCCATGCTTCATGTTTTCAGTGTAAGATTGTATTTGACATTTAATTTAGGAGACTGCATACCTAGATATAAAACTTTACTGTGATAATAGTGATAAAAACCACCCAGACGTTTATATAAGGGCCTCCTCTCCTCGCCTTCCTCCCCTTTTCCTGTTAGTTCTACCTATCCAGTTAGGAAATCAAACCTCAGTTTATTCAAGGAAAAGGGTGATTTCTTAAGGTTTAAACCTACTGAATGCAATTCCCAATCTACCTCAGGTTTATATAGAGATGCTTCTATGTAATGAAAACATGAAAGTTGAGAACTGCCCCTCTCCTGATTGGTTCTGTGTGTAGCCAAGGGGCAGAACCCATCAGGTCTCCCAGCTGTGTCTTCCATCCCCTCAGCAGTCCAGTGACGAAATCTTCTCATTGAATGACTTGATTTCTTCTTCTATGACTTACATGATTATAACAGATATCTATTATATAGATATCACCTCAATTCCTAACTCAGTCTGATTTATTAAACTTTGTAATCCCCATTTTACAGATGAAGTAACAAAGATTTAAGAGTTTGAATGACTCTTGAATGACTGTGTCCAAGATCACCAGCCAAATGTTGTTAATAAATTGCTTTTCTGTGATTGTTATATAGTATTATTAAGTAGTTGTAGGAAGTTATTAGAAGGTGGGTTGAGAATAGTATACCAATATAGAGTTTGTTCAGACTTTAGCTAAAGGAAATGATGATACACATTCCTTTCCTTTAATGTTAGAAGAACACATGCATTGGAGCCAGATAACCTGAGTCCACATATCAGCACATGCTACTTATATCACCTAACCTGAGGCCTCAGTTTCATCTATGCAATAAGACTAATCATATTACATTTTTATTGAGTTCTCTGAAAGTGGAAACTTGTAAGGAAGAGATAAGAAAAAGTGAAGGGAAATTAGTATCATGGATATTAGAGTTTCAGTTAGTCTGCAAAAGAGAGAAAATATGATAGAGGCAAGTTGTGAGATTAGGGATTGACCACCATAGACTCTGTGTAGGTGCCGAAGACCAAAATGTGACTTATCCTTCCTCCTCTCTCTGTGCTTTGCTTCTCTATTACACTTGTCAACAGTGAGATCATAACTGATTTTAAAAGGCCCTAATCTATAGTATCTTGGTGTCCTGAACATGAATATAACCCTGAAAAATTTTTATTAGCTCTTGTTTTGAAGATAATTGATATAATTCATTTTATATGTTTCACCGTGTAAATTTATCAGTAGGACTGCAACAACATCCTAAATCAGCCTAGAATGATGTAATATTGCATCACATTGCATAATGCCATTATGCACACATCATCCAGAGTTGATTGCATCATTTTCTGATGCAATGCAATACTAATGCTAGGCGGCTGCTGAAGTAAGCTGACGTCAGCAGTGCACTCTATAAAGCCCTGTTGGAAAGGTTGAGCATTGAAAATATTTCAGACTTTGTGCAAGACAGTTGAAGTTACTGTTCCATAGAACTGTTATTATTTTATCCATTTAGGCACAATACAGAACAGTAATGCCTCGAAAGTGCATTAATAGCGTGGACAATTTCTGCTCTATTTGTGGGGAAGTGATTTGCCAACCAGCAGAAAATTATCACTTCTCAAGTGAAGAAGTCTTATCATCTTGACTTCGGATGCAAGGTTGGTGACCAAGACAAGCCTTGGGCCCCGCATATATGTTGTGCTACATGTACAACACAGCTTTCACAGTGGTGAAATGGCAAAAGACCATCAGTGTGGTTTTCAGTCCCCATGGTGTGGAGCCAAGCAACCACATAGAAGACTGTGACTTCTGCTTGGTTCCTCCTCTTTCCGGTGGAATAATGAAGCAAAAGAAGTCGAGAATAGCCCACCCAAACATTTCGTCTGCATTGAGATGACCAGTTCAACAACTTGCTGCAGGGTGATGCTCAACGAGCATGGAATGATTTTCACCTAGTGTCTACAAACTTTCTTGGGCAGAAAACTACAAGGAGCTAGCAGAAGACATGCTGATACAGTATCAGAAACTTGGCTGCAATATGTCTCTAAAGATCCACTTCCTTCATTCCCATCTGGATTTCTTCCCTGAAAACCGTGGTATGGTTAATGATGAACATGGCAAACATTTTTATCAGGATACTGCATCAATTGAACAAAGATACCAGGGAAAATGGTCCACTGCAATGCTGGCTGACTACTGCTGGACACTCCCCAGAGATGCTCCTGAACAGCTGTACAAGAGACAAGCAAAGAAATCTAAGTAGTCGTCTATGACTTGATTTTTTACAGGTATTAACTGTAGGCCTGTTACTATTGGCATGCATTTCATGATGTAAATATCCATTTATTGCAGATTACAGAAAAACTAGAGCCAAAATTAGAATTTGACTGTCATATTCATGTTGAGCACATACAAATTGATAGGAAATGACTAATTTTATTTCAGTGATATGACTTTTGTAAAAATTTGTTGACCAGTGTTGTTGAAGTGGACTGTTTCTGACCCTATAAAGCTGAAAAAGGCAGCAGTCATTGCTCCCTGAGAGCCTGGCCATTTTCTGAAATTGAAGCAAGAAGACTTGCCCTTGACATCCTTACTTTTCAGTGTCTACATAGCATGGGCGACATAGTTTTTCCTGTGTTCCTTTGGAGCCAACGGGCATAGGATTTCTTTCTCCAAGAAAACCATTTGGTGACTGTTTTCTGTGAGTGCTCAGCAGTGCCATATGAGAAGCACACTCTTAAGTGTTCTTATTTCTTTATGAACATATATATTTAAGTCTAATGTTAATGTCTGCTGCTGACCCAGGATATTTCTGCTGATTTTCTTTGTGCCCAGAGAGTACTCATTCTTTAAGCATTATTATTTTGTGTAATTTTCACAAAAAAATACCTGTGAGGATATTACAATCCTTATTTTACGAATAAAAAAACTTTCACCTTTCAGAACTGCAGAAGCATAGTTAGTGGCACCCGTACTCAGGTCTCTTTCTCCTCACAACAAACTCCATGTACTTGACTGCTGTGACCCCTGTAGCAAATAAGACTCAGACAACGTGAGACTTACTCTCAGTGTCCTTCCCTGAGTTTTTGTGGTGCTGGGTAGATGTTTCGCTTTTGTGGTTTTGATAGTATACAAATAGCTATGACTTTGCAGGGACAATGTGTATGGATAGAGAAGAGGAATGGAGATGCAGAGACGAGTCTTGTTTTAAAATTGCCTTAATCTTCTGCGTATAAAATAGACTCTCTTTGATGATGCAAGTCTAAGTGACTTAAAAATAGTATAATTTCTGTTGAGTTGACCCCTGAAACATTCAGTGTTAATTTCTACCTCCCTTTTCCTGCACAATCGTTCCTGAAGCACAAATTGTCTTTCTTGTTCCAGTAAAGTAGAAAGAAAGCAAGAAAACGAAATGGAATAGAAGTCCTCACTCTTACTCTTGTTTGTTATAGATCCTGGGTGTCTCTGAGGACTCATTCTTCTACTTTCACATTCCTACAAGGAGGCCACCCAGAATTTTTTTTCTGTTTGCTCAGGAAAAGTAGTGCCCAGGAGTTTGTGATTGCTTTCTTATGGTCACCCTGGGGTCAGGCAAAGAAAGAAGCATCTTAAGAGCAAGAAACAGTATAGATTCAAAGTGAACCCTAAATCCTCTGGTGATGCTCTCTGGCACATCCCATTAGTGCCATTATTTGGGTTGCACATCAAGTTGTCATGGCAATAAGGCAATAGCGGCTGGCAGCATGACCACGAAGCCCTGGGAGAAGACATTTGACAACGATGCTGCAATCACAGAGAGTGCTCCGTCTCTCACACTGAGCGCTGCTTGTCAGTGTGCCAGGGCTTCTCTCTCACGTGACTGGGGCACACGGTTGCGCTCTGCTGTTTAGCTGATTAGCAGGTGCGGTTCAGGTGTTTATTAAGATTTTGTGAGTATGAAGGCTCTAGGAAACACGGTCCTGAGCACCCTGTGTATTTGGGTACATGCACACTTGTATACAAGGACATTATATTTGTGTTTGTATGTGAGGAGGAGAGAACCATGAAGGGGAAGAGATTCAGAAGAAGCATATTACAGGGTCATATGCAGGAAGCAGTTAAAGAACATTAATTATAGAACTTGGCTCAAATACCAAAATTTATAGTCTCAAAAGAAACACTCTGGCAGAAATAGGGGAAGACTGGAGTATTCTGACTAAAGCATCGGGCTCCTATCTGAGAGAATATAATACTGGGGGTGAATGGTAAAAGCCAAATCAAAGACTAAGTAGCCAAAACTAAGATCTGCACACCAAGGAGGAGGGAGTGAGGGGTACATATTATTATTAAGTCTGAAGGGGCCAAAGGTGGGATTTGGGGTCAAGATTGGAAAGTCAAAAATTCAAAACCAAGTGGAGATGAGAAAGGAGATAAAGGTAGCCTAGAACAGATTGCAAATAGGATCTGGATCCGAAGTAGTTTCCTTAAATCATCCAGAAACACTTTTGACTTAGAATTTTGTTTCAGCAAGTTCGTGGTGCAAGTTTGAGTATGTTCATGCACCTAGATAGGGTGAGTAGGTAATGCTAAAATGGAGCTTTTGAGTCTAGAGAATAGGTATAGATATTTAGTGGAGGGTGGCAGGAAGCGAATGGAAAGAAGGTACTTTTTGTAGCAGGGAGACTCTTCAGCCAGCCTAACATGGCAAAGCAGATGTGGGATGGCTCCTGATATTTGGTCAGGATATATCCACTGCCATTACATGCAAGACCCTAAGGGAAGGTATCATAATTTCTCCTTCGGACATTAAGTGCAGAGACTCATTCTTTGGTGGAAAAAAATAAAACTTGACTTCAAATGTTAGAACCTGGATGGTTGCCTAAACTGTGATATATATAAAAGAGGGACAGGAGAGCAGGCTAAGGTTTGAAGGGAAGATACCCAGAAAATAATGTTGTGGTTAGAAGACAGATTATGCAGTCAAACTTTGTGGGTTCAAACACCAATTCTCACTTACTATGTATGCAATTTTGGTTCAGTTTCTTATTCCTCCTGTGTCTCATTTTCTTCTCAACTCTGAAATTGACATACTAGTAGCTACCTACCTTATCGTACCATTGAAATGATTAGTTGAAATAATACATTTAAAATGCTTAGAATAGTGCCTAATATGTGGGCACTCAAAGAATCCAAATCCAAAAGACCTTTGAAAAAATAAATCTCTAGCCAGGATGGCAAAGGGGAAAAAAAAGGGAGAAAACTCAAATAAATAGAATCAGAAACAAAAGAGAAGTCAAAGCAAACATTAGAAATTGAGAGGAGCCTAAAAGATTACTATGAACATTTATGTACTTAGTGAATTGAATAACCTAAAAGAGGTGTACAAATTCTTAAAAAATATAAAACCACCTGGGACTGAATCAGGAAGTTATAGAAAACCTGAACAGACTAATTACAAGCAAGGAAAGTATAATAGTAATCAAAAGTCTCCCCCAAAACAAAAGTCTTAAGACCAGAAAATTTCATTGGGTTCTACCAAAACTTCAAAGAGGCACTAATACCTATCCTCCTCAAATTCTTCCATAAAATTGAAAAAGAAGTAATACTTCCAAACATATCTTATAATGCCAACATCACCTTGATACCAAAAGCAGACAAAGTCACCGCAAAAAAAAAGAAAACTACAAACCATTTTCCTTACTGAACACAGATGCAAAAATCCTCAACAAAGTCTACACAACTAAGTGCATTAACAGTGTCATATACTATGACCAAGTGGGATTTATTCCAGGGATGCAAATATGATTCAGCATAAAAAAATCAGTCAGTGTAATTCACTACACCAATGAGAGAAAAATCATGTGATCATATGAATAGATGCATAGAAAGCATTTCAGAAGACTCAACATTTCTGATTAAAAAAAAACCCTAATTTTTAAAAAAATTCAAATTCTACTTGGTCACTGCGAATATATAGGAAAAGAATTGATTTTTGTTTATTAACTATGTCTGTTACTATAATTACCAGTCTTTTGTCATTTCTTTTGTATTTTCTACATAGATGGTCATGTTATGTATAAAAAAAGTTTGTTTCTTCCTTCCCAGTCTTTTTATTTCCTTGTCTTATTGCATCAGCTACAAATTCCAGTGTGCTGGTGAAAAAAAAGTAGTGAAAGGAGAACCCTTGACTGTTCCTGATCTAGTGTTTCACTATTAAGTATAATGTTTGCTCTAGATCTTTTGTAGTTATTTTTTATCAACTTGAGAAAATTCCTCTCTACTCCTAGTTTGCTGAGTTTTTAATCATAAATGGGTGTTATGTTCTGTCAAATGCTTTTTTCTGGCTTTGAATGATATGATTATATTATTTCTTTCTCTTCCTCGATGTGATAGATTAACTGAGTTCAAAAATTGAAGTAGCCTTGCACACCTAGTATAAATCTCACTTGACTATGGTGTATAATTTTTTTAATACATTGTTGTATTCCATTTGCTAATATTTTACTATGGATTAAATGTTTTCTTTGAACCACATTTCTTTTAAAAAAGACCATTCAAGAAAAAGTAGGTGCTATATAGTAGTATAGAAAATTTGTGTAGAAAAGAGACAAATACTCAAAACCATCACTCTACAAGATTCATTTATAATAGAAATAACGATAATAACAACAACAGTAATTGGTATTACTGCATTGAGTAGATACTTGAAGTATTTAACTGGTTTAACTGAGGTGAAGATCCCATAGTGGTCTACGAAGAGGATGCTGAAAGGAAGTAAAAGGATACAAGTGACTGCTTTTGCTTAGAGGCTTCTGATGACGATGAGAAAGATGGCCTAAGGGACAGATTAAATGTTCACTTTAATAACTTTTTTCTCTACCCTTCTCTATACCCCATTGTAAAATCTGAACAATTTAGTTTTCTAACCAGGTTATCAGAAAAATGTTGGCCATCAATGAAAATGTTTGTAATGGACTATAGTTCATAGTTCATATCTGAGTGTCTAGATGGATGGATAATTTTCTGAGTCTTAGGAGTAGGTAGTTGTTTTATTCATAGGTCACTTCTGTTCCACTCATATGCAAAGGCACAGGCAACAGGAAATCAAGCCATCCCCTGTAGGGGAATTCTGGCCTCCTTGTTGAAACTCCCCTTGCCTGCCCTCACTGCAGCCTGGCAGAAGTTTGGAAGGAGCTTTCTAGGAGTACAGTGCCAGACTGAATACTGGCGATTATACACAAGACTCAACTTTGAGATTCCCACCTGACAGTTTCCATGGACATTGGCATGCTGGGGGGCCGCGTGCTGTAGGAGTGAGAGGACTTGCAGTATCTGAAAATCTCCATTTCCTGCTTTTTCATTTTCCTACTTTACAATAGTTACAGGTCAGAAGAAGAAAAAAGGACTAGAGATGACTTCGAGGGAGGTAGAATCTTCTTTATTGCATGCAGTTCACAATTTTTTTAGTCATTTTTAGGGTAGGCTGCTTTAAAACTTGCAGGAAATTTGGCTGAGACAAGAAGTAGTTCTGATATCTCAATCAATGTAGACTTGGATGCTTTTCTTTTGTGCAGCTCTTTCCTGGAACAGATCTATCTTAGGCAATGATGCTTTGTAGCTGATATGCTTGTTTTTATAATTAGCCTGTAATAGAAAAGTTAATAAAACCTTGGTTTCCTATAGCCCAGCTACCCAGGTGTTAATGGCTTCCAGCCCACGTCAAGCACATTGAATGGTGGTGTTTTTAAGTACAAGTTCTTAATTCCTGGTTTTATGTCTTTAATTATGTGTGTGTAAAGTGCCATTGTGCAAGTGTGCGTGCCTCTTGGGTCTGGCCTAGCCTGGGAATACTAAATACATGAGTGCATGGGAAGTGCCGTGGAATAAGACTTCACTCTTCAGATGTTCATTCTTTATCCCGAGAATCACATCCCAGCAGGGATAGCTACAGAGGCAGCCTGTTAACTGAGGAAACATCTTGGTTAAGAAGAAATGAATTTCAAGAAATTTAAACAGGCAGAGAGGGATCATTAAGAGGCCATGCGTTGTAGCAGAAAGTGCACTGGCTTAGGCCAGAGGTAAGTTGGTTTCTTAACCTGACTTTTTTTAGTGTAGTTCTCTGAGCGTTGTTGTCCACATCTAAAATGAGGTGGTTGGACTCAGCTCTAATGAGAACAATTAGATACTCACTAATTACTTCTGGCCATGCACAGATAGACTGCCATTTGTTTCAAATTACAAGGAAGGCTCTATTTCAGTCATTTGAGTAAAATGCTTTGTTTAAGTAATAACATAGCTTTTCATACTAGTGGAACTAGAGAAAAGATATACCACTTGTTAATACTTAGGACTTTAAGTTTTTATGCACTCAGAGGCCAATCAAAGGGAGAAAGCTGCTTTTAGGCTTCATTTGTGAAAGGAACTCTAGCCCTTTAGGCGATAATTTCTTGGAGCCCACTACCGGTGCCCAGGAAGTAGTTTGAGGAGGAAGGGGAGACTTTTCTTTTAACCAGAGTAGTTTTACTTTTGACTATATTATATTTGGGGGTTTCACATTTAAATCTTTTTTTCAGGCCAAGGCATTTAAAGGGTTTGACAGTTACTAATAGATGTTATATTAAAGGAACCTTTTGTATCACCAATCTCATCGTTTTGTAATACGCCCAGGTGTTGAGGAGATGAAATGGAATGTGAAAGGGAGTTTCAGAAGCTGCTTCCCAGGAGTCATGTTGGGGGAGAAAGGACGACCTGGACAAAATGCACAGATAGGTTTTTACAGACCCACCCCCACATCAGACCAGAGAGATCCAAGGACTACAATCCCATAATGCCATCAACAAAGGGAGGATACTGGGAACTGAGGGTGGAGTTGAGCAGCCAGTCTGGATATATAACCAGACATGTGGGCTGGGCGTGCTCTCTTGGCTGTTGGCCGGGTTTCAGTGCGCCATTGGGATTCCAGCTCAGCGGAACTGGTAGGACACATTCACCAATTTATTCTCTTTCTTTTTCCCTTCTCTTTTGTAAATAAACCCTTTATTAATTTTATTGTGTGTGCCTGCTGTTGATTCTTATTATAAGTCCCTTTTAAGAGCACGGGTGAGAACCCATTTTATATCGGGGTGCCCTGTAACAGTTTCTCGAGAGTACTCAACCTACCACATTCCTCAGTGGGGCTCTGAATTTGAATGGATGCCAGAAGTTTAGGTCCAGACTAACCCAGATGGACCCAGAATTTGGTTCTTACCATTTTGAACTAGGTTGGAGAATGTTTGTTAATTAGGAGAGAATGGGAATGAGAAAGAGGCCTAAATTGTTTTAGATTTTTCTACCTTCTAATTCTCATTTGTGGCCTAATCTGTATATAGTGTCATGTTGAAGAAACCATGTGAAGCAATAGGAGATAGAGCATTTAATTTTTAAAAGCCATGATTTATTCTCGGACTGCAGCCTGGTATGCCTCTTTGTGACTGTGACGTTACCTCCCTATCTTCAGATCACCTGCGTAGGTAAGGTCTGACAAAGTAGGTTCCAGTCACTTTTTATTGTGCTCTCCATTTTTTGTTACTTGGAACTGTTAAGAGAATTTCTTGGACATTCAGAAAAGTTTATCCTGTACTTAAACTTCCAAGGTTTATGCTCTAAGAGAAGGTACTAGATATCGTAATTTTATTCCAAGGTTAGAGATCCATCAATAAATGATTACCATAACGCATAACATCCTCAAAATATACACACTCGAAAAAGAGAATTACATAAATAAACATAAATCACTGCTCTCAGTCTGATGCAGAATTTGCAGGGACATTAATAACACTTAACACTCCAGGTCTCCTTTTCTTTAGCACCAGGGAGAGTACCTGCAGAGCATACGAATTCCTAAGGGCTTGCTTTACTTAGTCACTTGATGTGCAAATAGATCCAAATTGCACAGGCTTTATTTTGTATTGAGATTCTAATGGCTGAGTTACAGAAGCTGATTAAAACATTAGATCTCCTTCATCTTCCCCACTTTTTTAGTCTTTGCTTCCTCAGCCTCCTTTCTTAGGTTTTCCAAGTTTGATTTCCCTTCAAACAGACCATCAGAGTGAAAAGACCACCAGGTTTAGAGTTAAAGGATTGGAGTTTTCTGGATTTTTTACAAGTTTGCAGCTATGTCTGTTTCCTTATCTAGAAAACCTAACTATAAATAAGTCTGCTTAGATGGCAGCTACTTTCTGTATCCGCTCTAAAATTCTCCCGTGGTCTTTCTCCTTTTGTCTACTATTCTACCTCTTCCCTGTTCTCTACCTCAGCTGCTCAATATGCATAGCTGTTCAAAAATACTCATAAAAGAAATGTGATTGTGAGGAAACATCCGTTAAGTGTAGTTACTGACAAAATAGGGAGTTTAAAAGTACTTATTTTCATAGTTTCTCACTATGTTTGCCTTTCTTATGCCCTAGAGAAATACAGAATGCAGGCATATTTTATTTGATGTGCACAATTATTGCAAAATAAAACAATGTTTTTTCAGCCATTGAAGAGTAAAAATACAAAGTTTTGATATTGCCCAGTATTGGTGAAGGCATAGGGAAATGCTGATTTTTACATACTGTGCTGGGAATGCAATTGGTGCATCTATTTTGGAGGTCATTTTGGTAGTATCATCAGTATTTTTCAGTTATAGGATTCAGTGATTCCAAAGGTCTCTAAAGAAATTTATATGAAATATTAAGAAGTATATCCAAGGATGGCTATATTGTTTACAATAACAAAAATTTAGACGTATTCCATATTTTCATTAAGAAGGGAACTATTTAATGGTTATAGTTTATCCACTTTTATGTATGTGTAATATCCATAAATACTCGTATCATAATGTAAATTCAAAGTAACACAAAGGACGAAGTTACATGTATGCACTAACATATTTTAAGGAGAAAAGCAAGACAGAACGATATGTTCCCTTTGATCCATTTGTATGAAAACAACATAATTGTCTATACACAAAAAGTATATAGCTATATGGACAAATGAATGCAAATATAAATACCAAACTGTTAATAGTAATTACCTACTGAGGAAGAAAATGATAGTGGAATGGAAGAAGAATAATTTCATTTTCGTATGATTAGATTCATCTATTTAATTTTTTAAAAGTGACTATGTATCACTGATGTAAAAATGAACAAAAGGAAGAGAAAAAAGGAAGGATAAAAAGAGTGAAAGAGGCAAAAAGATTAGCAGGAAATTCATCAAAGGTAATAGGGGAACATATTTAGAGAATATCCTTAAAACTTCAGGATCAGATAGGAATCATGGTTTGTATTTGACCATGACTACCTACCACTTACAATAACTCTACCCTTCCATCTCCTGTGTGTGCAACTTATTCTTCTTACTTATCTGTGTTCTGCAGGTAACTCGGGACCAGATGAAGGTGTTTATACAGCAGGAATTTAAGAAAGTTCAGAAAGTGGTTGTTGACGAGGAACAGAAGCCCTTCATTTAGTGGACATCCAGGAAGCAATGGCCACAGCTCATGTGAGTAAGATACTGGCAGACATCCAGTCCCACATGGGTAGGCTGATGACCGAGGTGGCCCAAGCCAAGGAACAACTTGAAACCTCTAATGAATCAGCTGAGCCAAAGGAGGTAAAAGAAAGTGCCCACATTTATTGGTGGTAGGAGAAATAGAATCTAACCGCCAAGTTTGTTAACTCTGGAAATGTTCCCTAACTGTGGTCCCTGAGAATGAGTGAATCTAAAGCTTAGGTAAGTTATAAATGTTTATACTGCTGTGCAATCCAGACTGGGAATATTGGCTGCTAAGACCTATATCCAGTAACTGGCCTTGGCAAAATATTTGTGCCCCATAACTTAAAGGAGTATAGTCAATGAGGCAAATACTAATCCCAGTTAAAGAGGAAGCCGGAGATCAGTGCCAAAGAAGAAGGCTGTGACAGATCTATGTTGTAAAGTGAGCCCATAAATAAGGTCATCATAGGGCTGAGAACTGGGCTGACTGAAAATGTCAGAACTGGGAGCATAAAGCAGGACAGAATGAAAGATTTTGGACTGATACTGTGAATAGTGAAAAGATGCCTCAAGCTGGTTTTTTATATGGAGCTAACAGCATAAATTGGGGGTATAAATGTTGGATTTAGAGAGGCATGGGGACTAGGGCATTTTAAGGACCAAAAAAAAAAAAAAAAAGACAAGTGTGAATGAAAGACACAAGATAGATATTGAGTCACTGTGAAACTCTGTTAATCTGGTCCTTTCCATGCTGCTTTGAACCAGTGGTTATTGTTCTGAAAAGAATCACAAACATAAAAGCAGCAAAAATGGATGAACATAAAGCAAAATTCTGTGCCCCATCTATGTCCTTCCCCAGTCTCCCTAGAAATGTTATAACAATTCAGGAAAAGCATTAAAAAGTGTCCACTAGGACACTTACAATGTCCCAGACACTTGCAAAGTGTTTGGCACACATTTTCTCTTGCAGATGTATTTCTCTTGCATCTAGCTACCCTTGGAGATAAGAATTTGGATCTCCCTGTGTAGATGAGGAAACTGAACCTTGGAAAAGTTAAATAAATTGCCAAAAGCCTCACTATTGGAATTGATCAACCAGAATTTGAAGCTGTATTTGAAGCTGTATCTCTTAATTATTGTGCAAAGCTATGTGACTGTGATGAGGATATGCCCTGAATCAAAGGAAAAACTGGATATGTTTTCCCATAAGGTGCTGCTAGACAATTATATTTTAACATCCAAAATAATTGAAAAATTGTGTTAAGGTTTAATTGTGTCATTGATAGTTATGTAACTGATATTAAATTTAAATTATTACTTTTTTCTTACTAGCGAATAGTTCCCAAAAGACATGTCAGTCAAAATGCAAAGAGCTTCCATCATACCTGTGCCCTCTTGCCACCACTCACTCCAATTCTCTGTCAAGAGAGAAGAAATGATTAGCGCTCTTACCCCTATTTCAAATCCTTAATAGTCTGCGAAAATGCCCTTATCCCCCCCCCCAGTGCCTAACCTGGTTTTAATAACCTTCCTTGCTGCAGCAGTCCTGTATAGCCTTGTGTCCGCACTGTTTCCCTTTACCTCCCAGCTCCCAGCCTCAGTCCCCCTGCCCAAGATATGCACATGCATATCCATCCTCTAGTTTCACAGAACTCAAAATTCCTTAAACACATTTTTTTTTAAAGCAAACCGCGTACCTTTGCTCTTGCTAATACAGTACACCAGCCTGGGAAAATCTTGTTTTTCTCTCTCAAGTGCGATTATAAATGTCATCTCTGTGCAGCCTTCCCCACCTTGTCCAGGAGGGGCAGTGCCTGTGACTTTCTGTATCAGTTTCCAAACACTGTTTGCATCTCCAGTAGAACCCTTCACACATTTAGTCATTTGCGTGTCTGTTTTGCCTGCTCCTGCATGGGTGCGCCTGCAACCTCAGGTCTTTAGGGTTATTTATCTCTTACCCTCTGCACCTACATAGAGGAACTTCTTACTGAATCATGCTGAATTGTTACTGACCTTGAGAGGCTTTATTAAGTTCATTCTGTGTTTTGTACACCAAGCTTGACTTTTATACACAATATTTAATTTTCACATTCATCCGGTAATACAGGAACAGTTTTCCCCATTTTACAAATTAAGAATTAAGAGAGTCAAAATAACTTGATCATGGGAACACAGCACACAAGGGATGGAGTCAAGATTTAAACCCATAGTGTCTGACTCATTCTCCTTTATGTTATTAGAAACAATAGGTCAATCAGATCAGGGGGGAGTTCGGTGAAGAGTTATCAACCCTAGGAGACACATTCTCTATGGGGACCAACCCTGAATGGCTAACGATGAGGCTGTAAAGATACACTGTCACCAAAAGGATGAGTGAGGTCTCTTTAAAAAGGCTTGAAAATCATTTGAAAAGTGTTGTTGGGTCACAAAAAGAGGCTCAGTGAAATTTGGTGTGATCGCTGATAAATTTAGGTTCAGGGAATGCAGTATTTGGAGATATAACCTTCCCATGTTGTTTTAGCAAAGAATAAATGAGAAAAAGAAAAACCGTTGTTTAAAAAATAGTGTGGATCTTCAAATGCCAGAGCTGTCCTTTTGCAAAGCAGAAAAGCAAGGTCCAGATTAATTAATTTGCCCAAGGGCATATAATTAATAAATTAACAGAACTTGAACTAGAATCCCGGTTTCCCAGTTCAGGGCCGTTCCTGGTATAGTGTGCTGCTTTGTGTTAGAGTTGCTCTGTTCATGTCGGGAGAAAAATTGCTAGACCAAGGCACAGATGAGTCTTTGAGGGTAACAGCTTGATGCTTTTGGAGCTGGTCAGCTTTTGCCTAAGACCTGCTGCTATTTTGGGCTCTCAGTTTGCTCAGAACTAAATACTGCCAACCATACAAATAAAAAAGGCAAGGCTATTATTTAGGCCTCCTAGGTCTGTGCATTCACTTCTTTGCTTGCAAGGGCAAATTATCAGTTCATCTCTGCTGGGCAATTTGAACATAGGATTATATCATCCCTTGTCTTAACTTTTGGACGTCTTCTGGTTCGTCTCTGTTGAAATAAATGCACGAGCCTTACTTTCAGGTTGGAAGAGGAGAGGGAAATGAGAGAATCTGTATTGGTCTCTACCAATGGTGATTTCTAAAGCTGTTTCTCTCTGTTTGTTTTTTAGGGCGATGAAGACGGACCCAGGTAAGACCATATTATTACTGCTTGTCTGTCCTCAGAATTGAAGTAGAGTGACATTTGTGGCCTTTTAATGCCCAGTGAAGTACAGACAGCCAAGGAATGGCACAGAAAAGGGATCTCCATCTTAAGCCAGGGCTTTGAAGATTTTATTCTGTAAGATTCCCATCTCCTTCCCCATCTGTGTCATTTCCTGCCTGTAACCTTCAGATAAAGGTAGACTTAAGAGTATGTAATAACAGTAACTTTGCTTTATTCTTTAGCACATTCAGAATACCTTGTTAAAAAGAGTAGGTACTACATTTGAATGATAATAAGGCTGTCAGGTGGACTGACTAGATAAACTTTTGCATTGTTCTTTCTTGATTGGAATTGGATTGCTTTTTTTTAATGGCCTGTAGATCCAGTATTCTTCATTTCTCACCTATAACATCTTTGTGTCTGACTCAAGACACCTATACAATGAATCCTAGGTCATAGGTATACAAACCTTTGTTTAGGAAAAAGAAATTGTTCCTTTGCGCTTCTGTACCACTATATGTAATTTAAAAGTGCATTTTATTGTAGCCTCAGCCTTGTAGTGAACCTACAAATAAGGAAATTACCTTTCCTGTCATTCTATTCTGGCGATGTGAGCAGGCTCTAGGAGCTGCTGCACTGTGCCATTAACACAGTCCGGGGGCATTTGACAAAGTAAAATGCAGTGTCCAGGTGGACCCCTCTGTCACCGGGAGGTCCAGGACAGGGAAGGGATCAGGACAGTTGCTCCATCCGTTGCCATTCAAACTTCAGTTGTAGCAGAAGCACTGGGTGCTTTTTCAGATGGGCTTTAAATGGAACCCCAGTGTACAAAAAAACAGTTTTTCTCTCATTACAGTTGGGGCACATGCACTGGTGAAAGTTTCTCTTCACTACAATAGACCAGAGGGACTTGGCAGAAACCTGGGGTTCCTCAGAACCCAGTTTGAAAATTACTTATACTTATACATTTCTCATTGAAAGAAATTAACTTATTTGGTCAGAGTTACCTTAGGGGAGGCAGGATTCAGCCCTTTTGCTTTTATTTACAAACCAATAAAAACTGCTTTTTTTTTTTTTTCCTTCTCCCTCCCTTCTTTTAATGCCAAATGTTAACCCACATCTGCATCTCCTGGTGCTTCCCTCCCTCGGGAGCTGTAGTTCTCAGCCTAGATCCAGCGTCTTGTCTACTCTGGTTAGCACCATATGCTCTGCTTTAAATCTGCAGGGCCTCAGGGAGGCCTTCAAACTCCATCTCCCAGCGACTTTCAGTAAACGGTTCCTCAGTGTTCATTTCTTCCCTCCCTCCCTTTCTCCTCTTCTTTCCTTTTCTCCTTCCTCCCTTCCTTCTCTTCTCCCCCACCACCCTCACCCCATGACTTTTCTTTTTTTAAAAAAAAATATTTATTTATTTATGCATGCAAGCTGGGGTACAGACCAGAGGCGAGAGGGTTCAACAGAGACAGAGTAGGGAGCAGAACAGGCAGATCAACGGAAATACACTGCTGAGGGGAGTTGCGGGCAAGGCAGGAGAGGTCTGCCGCGCCATGTGGGGATCTTCCCAGCCAAACTCGTGTTGCCACTGCCGCTGCCAACAGCTCCACAGTGCTGCGCTTAACCGCTTCGCCACCAGGGAGGCCCCCATTACTTTTCTTACGGCCCTACTATCATAACACCGTGCTGATGTGTACTGGTGTATGATGGTCGCCAAGACAGACATGGTCCCTGCTTTCTGGACCCCAACTCTGGTAGGAGAGACAAGCATCTAATGTAGCACTAATGTATGGGGGATGCTGTGACAAGGGACCTCTAGGCTGCTCCAGGAAGGGCTCCTACATCAGCCTTGGAGGGTAAGAGGAGGCTCACCAAGAAAGATGGTATCGAGAGTTTGGAGAGATGAGAAGGCAGGAAAGGCACACAGGTAGGGGTAGTTCTTTCTGGAGGGTTAATAAAAGCTCCAGACAATAGAAGAATGAAGAAAACAGTCCAGAGCATCTAGGGCCTAATAGACCTCCTTCAGATATTTGAATTCTATCCTGCAGGCAGTGAGAAGGCATTAAAGAATTTTAAACAGGAAGCTGAATAGATTTGCATTTTGGAAATCTCCCCTGACTGCAGAGTGGCAAATGAATTGGAGGTGGGTCAATACTAGCACCCCGACTAGCAGTGCTGGGAGCCTAAGGCAACATCCTCTCTAGTTACTGGTCAAGGTTTTGCCATTTGCACAGACCTTTGGTTAGATCCGCTCTTAGAATTATCTCCTTAGTACTTCATCTCTTCCGCTCTCAAGACTCGCTCTAGTTCCTTAAAATGCAGGCCGTGTTAAGACCTTTTTCTTCCCCAGAAAGGGAGTACAAAGAAAACACCTTAACAGGTGTAGAGTGCAGACTCCATAAGGTAGAAAAGGTATTTCTGTCTTGAGGAAGTCTGATTAGGATGAACACATTGATCTTGCGAATGCCTGGCCCTATTCCAGGATCACTTTGGTTAGAAGAATACAGATGACCTCATGAGGAGATTATCTGCCTTCAGAGATCCTGTTCAGTGGGTGATGCTGACTTTAAAGTTTAATTGCAGATACTTTCATGTCAGGTAGTGGGGAAGCAAAGTTTCTTTACTGACAATCAAGATGTCAAACTGTCTCCCTCAAGCCAGGTTGCCATGGATGTCAGCAGGGGTTCTGTTGGACTGGAATTTGACAGAACCCTCTTTTGGTACAATGAGCACTTGAAGAGCATGTTCCAATTTGGCAGAAAGTGGAAAAAAGAGTCAAATTTTCTTTTTAACCTTTAGATTTATACTTGTTGATTCCATTCAGTTTGTTTGTGTTGAACTACCCAAACAAATTGTGTTGACTCAGCTTATTCCAATTAACAGTTTAGGGCAAATTGTCTTTGCTCTGAAATTTCTATCATTTATGATACACACTTTACCATCTCCATAAGCCGAACAGTGTTTTGTCCCAAGGCTTCTGTACTGCCGACTGCATTAAATGTGCTTTTGCCATATCACAGAAGTGTGGGTCTGCCCGCGCAGGGGATGGGAGAGCAGCGAGCCTGCAGCCCCGAGTTCCAGGGCTGCTGAGACTATTGCATCTGCGTCTCCTTTGCTGCTTTCTTTCCACATGGCTACTTCCCCGTGGTCTGCACGGAGGTCCAGGGAGAATTGCATCCTGACACTCTTCAAAGTAGCAGGAACAAAAGAAAATTCCTATCCTACAGAAATGTATCAGTTTATAATCGATCTACCCACTTCCCTTCCTCCAAGCTGAAGTCTCCCTGCCTTCTTTGCTCTTTTCCGTTTTCACTTTTCAAGCTTTTGACATGAGATGGCCAAATCTTTGTGCTTTTTGATCATGTCTGTTCCTCGTCCTAGATTATATCGTGTAGTTGCTCTGCTAACCAACACCAAAAATAATCATAGCTACCCTTTATTGAAGGTTTGCTCTGTACAGTGTTTTATATATATATATATATCTTTTAGCCCTCGTGTGAAACTTACATTGTCGTTGTCACCCCACTTGTAAAATGAAGTAATTAATGCATAGAAGGATTAGCTTGCCTTAGACATCACACAGCTAAATAGAAAAGCTAGGGCTATAGTCTAGCTGGTTTTAGTACTCGTGTCTGGGTGCCCTCCGTCCGCTCAGACTGTCTCAAGAGGTCAGGGCACCCATCCCTGTGACCCCAAGCGAAGCCTGGCAATGTTCACACAATCTTCAGAGTGCCGCTTTGGTCTTGCTCCTCTAACCTGAGAGTTTTTAATTGCTTCGACATTAAGTTTCTGTTTTCTATACGGTACTTCTCCTCTCTCTAACCTCTCTTATTACAGAGAGATACCCCTTCATCTCATCCTTACTCACTGTCCTCTCAGGGTCAACAGCAAAGGGGGTACTATACATTTCCTGGACCCCACAGAATAGCCGTCTTTGTCCCTTCATCATCTCTCCGATAGTTCATTCTTCATATTCAGAGATGGCAAGGATTCTTGGAGGGCATGAAGAAACAAAAGTCCTAATATGTAAAACATGTATATTAACCACTGTGGAGTCATCTTTTAAGAGGGTGTCTTTGAAGCCCAGAGTGGGTTTTTTTTTTCCCCCAAGCAAAAAAAAAAAAAAGCAATTTACACTTTGGCAGCAATTTTCTGTCTTCTCTATGCTATTATGGGAGATCTTGTGTTCACTCCCTTACAGATTGGCTCCCTCTCTACTCCTGCCAGAGCCTGCTGAGAAGTAATATATATTCCAGGAGAGGGGGTGGCGGTGGGATCTGTTCCCTTGAAAGCTGTTGTGTAGGAGGAGGAAGAAAGAGGGAAGGACCCTTAAACTCATGTGTTCAGAGGAATGGGAAAGAGATCAATATTAAATTTTGATTTGCTATTGAGATTTTCTATTTTTTTTAACAAAGAGGAAAATGCTTTTCTAATAGTAACAGCCATACTTGGGACTTGTATGGAATTTTTATCTTCAGAGCTGGCTCTTATTCAGGTGCAAAGCTCTTGCTGAGATCAGTGTGAATCTGACCTATTCTTATTCTGTGATCAAACAGGCCATGTGTCCTGAAAGAGTGGGGCCTCAAGGAGAGTCAGTGGACCCACCTTCTATTCTTGGTCTGCCTGTGACTGACTGTGTGACCTTGGGCAAATCATTTAATCTCTTGCACTCCATTTCCTTTCTCTATAAATATTAGTCTTCCTTTCCCCCTGCTTCCCTGGTTAACCAGATTTTGGGATAGAGTTGTGTGGAGGGATGTAGTCTTATGGCAAATATGGAGTACAAGGAAACGCCTTATAGGTTTTATAATTTGGTAGATTTTTTTGCTCTTCTCAATTTTGTTTCCTTAAAAAATTTTTTCTTGGGACTGTATGCTAGATACTTTTTCCCTCTAAACTAATAACTGTGTTCTTAGATGCAGCATATCTCTTGCTGAGGTCTTTGTTTGTAGACATAAGCAGGATGAAGTCAGTGATGCCTTTAGGTTTCTTATGGCTTCTGACTACAAATTCATATTTCTGATTTTTGCATTATCTTCATTTTAGAAGACATAGCTAGAAACCAAAGAAAATGACTTTGATCACTGTGACATGGACTGGAACTCTCAGGGCTGCTTGTTATGCAGAAATGGGCTTCTACCATCTACGTTGGCCTCCAGCATGGAGAGTCTCTTAACTGTCACATTTCCTTGTTGTGGAGCCTAAACTGACTTTGTTTTCCCCTGTTGATGTAGATTATTTATCCTCTAGTCACCAATGGAGGATGAAGCCAGGCTGTGCATCGTGCTGCCTGTCTATACTAAAAGGAACCCTCCTTGCTAGAGTAATTAGTTTCAGATACTTGCACGTGACAGTCACAACTTTATTTTATTTTGTTCTTATTGGTATATAACCAGAGAATCCATTCACAGATGGAAAATTCAGCTGAGGCATTTCTAGCTTATCACATTCAAAATGCTGGCGAGGCGAAGCCTGTATTCGAATATAGATCTGCCTGCATTTTCTGGCTTCATAGTGCTGGAAAAAAAAGGCCCAATAGGAAGGGGCCTGGATGTCATTTTGTGTGATGTGGTTTCACTCTAATCAACATCTCTTTGACACCCAGTACAATAGTTATGATGCTTGGCAGGCTAACCTTGTTTATATCTTTGACTTCATAGCTTATCAGGACAACATTCACTTCTGGGAGCTCTGTATCCCAATTTCTTAAGCAGGAATGATTGCAGAGGAATTCTTTTCACCTTTATTTTTCTTTTCACCAATTTTGACGTTTTGTATTATTTTTACTGAGGTAACACTAGTTTACAAATTGTATATAAATTTGGGGGTATAGGTTCACACCTCTTCAGATATATATTACAACACCACACCCAGAACCTAGTCACCCATAATCTTTTACCATAGTCCATTAGGCTCCCTCCCCTGCATTCTGCCTACTCCCATCCCCCCATAAATTCAATTCTCAGATTCTTAGGGTTTATTTTAGTTTCATTTTTCTGTTTCTTTCTCTTGCTTTTTTATGTTTCACATATGAGTGAAATCATCCAGTATTTGTCTTTCTTTCCTTAGCATAACCCCTTGCAGTTCCATCCATTGTTGTCTCAAATTGTAAGATTCCATCTTTTTTATAGCTGAGTAATATTCTGTTATGTATATATACCACATCTTTTTAATCCGCTTATCTGTTATTGGGCACTTAGGTTGTTTCCATAATTTAGCTATTGTAAATACTACCACAGCGAACATAGGTGTGCATATATCTCTTTGAATAAATGTTGTTGCATCTTTTGGATAGATAACTAGGAATGGGATTGCAGAATCATAACGTAGATTCTATTTTTTAAAAATTTAGAAATACTGTTTCCATCAGAACTGAACCAATCTGTATTTCCACCATTGGTTTTCAAAGAAAGGTTCCTTTCTCACCACACCCTCACCAACACATATTGTTTCAAAAGTATGGGCCTTCTCACAGGAGGAAGGTGGTACCTCATTGTGGTTTTGATTTGCATTTCCCTATTGATAAGTAATGATGAGCATTTTTTCATGTCTGTTAGCTATCTGTATTCTTCTTTGAAGAAGTGTCTATTTAGCTCTTCTGCCCATTTTTTGATTGGGTTATTTGTTTCCTTGTTAAGTTGTATGAGTTCATTGTATATCTTGGATGTTAGTCCCTTGTTGATATATGATGGGCAGATCTTTTCTTCCATGTAGTATCTAGGGTGTCTAAGGTAATATCTAGTATTTAAGGTACTTTTCTTTTTTTTTATGATAGTTCTTTCACTGTGAAGAAGGTTTAGAGTTTGATGGAGTCTGATTTGTTTATTTTTTCTTTTGTTTCCCTTGCAGTTGGAATTGAGTCCCCCAAAACATCCTTGAACCCAATGTTACAGAGTCTTTTACCTATTTTTTCTTCAATGTATTTTATGGCTTCAGCTCTTACAAGCCTTTACTCCATTTTGAGTTAACTTTTGTGTATGGTGTGAAATAGAGGTTTTAATTCTTTACATGTGTTTGTCAGGTTTTCCCAACATTGTTTGCTGAAAAATCTTTTATTTTTTCAGTTTATACTCTTGGGTCCTTTGTTGCAAAATAATTGTCCATATAGTTGTGGATTTGTTTCTGGGCTCTCAATTCTATTCCATTGATCAGTGTGTCTACTTTTATCCCAATGCCATATTGTTTCGGTTACTGTAGCTTTATAGTATAATTTGAAGTATGGGAGTGTGAGAACCTCCATTTTTCTTTTTTGTAAGTTTTTCAGGGTCTTTATGGTTTCATATAAATTTCCGTAGTGTTTGTTCTGTTTCTTTGAAGAATAGCAGTGATACTTTGATAGTGATTGCATTGAATCTGTATTTTGCTTTGGGTAAAGTGGCCATTTTAGCAACAATGCTGATTCTTCTAATTCATGATCAAGGAATATCTTTTTATTTCCTTATGTCATCATCTATTTCTTTTAATAATGTATTATTGTTTTCTTTATACAAGTCTTTTACCTCCTTGGTATAGTTTATTCCTAGGTATTTAATTCATTTTTTATGTGATTATAAATGCGATTATTTTCTTGATTTCTTTCTCTTCTGGTTTGCTCTTTGTGTATAGGAATGCAATAAGTTTTTGTATATTGATTTTATTGCCTGACACTTCACTGTACTGATTTATTGTTTCTAATAGTTTTTTAGTGGCGACTTTAGGGTTTCCACATATGTTATTATGTCATCTGCAAATAATAACAATTTCACTTTTTCTTTCCCAATTTGGATTCCTTATATATATTTTACTTTGCTTAGCTTCTCTAGCTAGAATTTCCAATACTATGTTGAATATTAGTGGTGAAAGTGTCCATTATTGTCTTGTACCTCATCTTAAAGGAAAGACTTTCAGTTTCTTACCACTTAGTAGGATGTTAGATGTCGGTTTCTCACATATGACCTTTTTTATGTTGCGGTATGTTCCTTTTGTCCCATTTTTTGGAGAATTTTTGCCATAGATGCTTGTTGAATCTTGCCAAATGGTTTCTCTGCATATATTGACATGATCATATGATTTCGACTTTCCTTTTGTTGATGTGGTGATTTACATTGATTTGTGGATAATCAAGCATCCTTGCATTCATGGAATAAGTCACTTGGTTGTTACATATGATCCTTTTATTGTATTGCTGAATTTAGTTTGCTGAGATTTTATTGAAGATTTTACATCTGTGTTCATCTGTAGTTTTTTCTTATGTGATGTTCTTCTCTGATTTTGGTATCAGAATGATGTGGGCCTCATAAAATATGTTTGGAAACCATCACTCTTCTTCAATTCTTGGAAGAGTTTGGGAAGGATAGGTATTAGTTTGTCTTTGAATGGCTGGTAGAACTAACTAGTGTGAAATGATTTGTCCTGGGCTTTTGTTTTGGGGGAGACTAGATTACTGTGTAATGTTCCCTGCTTATAATTGATCCATTCAGGTTTTCTATGGCTTCCTGATTCATCCTCAGATAGTTGTATGATTCTAAGAATTTGTCCATTTCTTCTATATTACCCAATTTACTGGCATAAAGATATTCATAGTGATCTCTTATGATCCTGCAGGGAAATTCTTTCATTGATTTCTTCACAAACCTATTTGGGTGTCTGCTGTGCTGCTAGGCTCCATGATAGACTTCAGGGATATGAAAATGTTAAAGACTTTGTCCCTGCACTTGAAGATCTCAAAGTCTAGTTTAAGAAAGAAAAATCAGAGAAGAGTTTCAATTTCATGTTTTAGTGCAATGTGGTAAGTATTTATTGAATACCAGTTATGTGTTAGGAAGTACTTTAAACACATACATTATCTCATTTATTTCTCACTGTAGTTCTAATAAGTTCCAGTCATTTCTCATTTGAGATGAGAAAATGAGTCACAGAGAGGCTATATATACATGAGTTCATGCAACTCAAACAGAACTGACATTCAAACCCCAGCCATCTGACAAGAGAATGTGATTCTCTGTAATAAATATGTTGGATGCAGAGTAGGGTATGACTGACACAGAATAGAGAGTAATAAAAGATAACATTATGCTAGAGCTTGGAGGATGGGCAGGGGTAGGCTCTTCAAATGGAAAGGGTAGGAGGGCAGTGCAAGCAGAGAGATCTACATGTCTAAAAGCTCAAAAAGGTGAAATCTCATGTGCTGTGTGGGGAATGGTGAATGACTGCATGACTCAACTGTGGCCAGACATGAGACTAGAGGATGGTGAGTCTATCTTATAAGGGTCTAATATGCAATGTTGAGGAACCAGTAAGTTGTACAGTTTCCTGTTAGACTTTACATAAATTTTTTGGCTTTTCAAGGTGGGGTGGGATGGGGATTTGGTGTTCCTAACACCCCCAAGCTGTTCAAAGGTCAACTGTAAATTGATGTAAAAAAAATGTCACATTTGTCCCCAAGTTAGGTCTGGTGCTAAAATGTCTGACTGGAGCCTAGTTTGTTTTCATAGCATTTTGGGCTGGCACTAAGCATAATGGATTTTAGGAAATCACAAAATTACAGTTTATGTTTTAAAAATAAAGAAGTTTGATGTCTGTGATCATGACGCCCTCACCAGTGGCAGTCACAGCAAAATTATTCGTGGTGGCTTTAAGTTTAGGAGTGACCTGCTGGTATCTGGCATCATACTTCCTCCTAGCAAGGAGCAGGGTGGAGGTCAGTAATTCCATTGTCCCAACAGTTTCCAAGGATCTTTCCCTTTTTCTTTTTGTAAGCTTTTTGTGACTAAACTGTACTCACCTCTTTACCCAGAAACCCACAGCAGGCATCTATAACATATAACAGGAGCAGAAGCTCGTGGCATTCATTTGTTTGTTTTGGTTTGCTTTGCTTTTTTCCCTTCAAGATGATAGGAAGTTTATAGCAACAAATGCAACTTCTTTAAAGTAGAACTGCAGGGGGTCTTCAGAACCACAAGAAAGGTGGCCAAAGGCAGATAAAGCTGGAATAGCTTAAGTCTTGCCATCTTTCCTAAGGATCAGTATTCGTGTACCTGAGCTTATTTGGACCCAGGATCTAACTATGGGTGGTTGTATTTCGTAAGAGAAACACTTTCCTATTCACAAACAGGGATTTCAGGGAAGAAAAACCCTTTCTTATATAAATGCCTCATTCCTTAGCGCCACTACCAATTGTTCCCCGAAGGTTGCAGTGTGGTTGTAAAACATAAAAGTATTTTGTTCCCTTGTTGAGTACATGTCTCCTTCCCCTCTGGTTCCATCAATTCTATTTAAAGGAAAGTGATATTGAGCCTGAAAAAAAAAAAGTGATATTGAGCCAATGGAATTGGAGCAAAGGTAGGTAGAGAAACATTTCTTATCTGCCTGTGGCTGCTAAATGCATCTTGGTCTAGATGCCCTGGGGCAGTGTACTGTTTTATCCCCTCTACACAGAAACTCAGAAAAGAACCAGTGAAAACTAGTGACCTTGGGCAGGGTACTTAACCTACCTGACTTTCAAGGTTGTCCAGGATCAGCGCTAAACAGCGGCATTAGTGATGCTTGCCTAAGTGTGGAATGTTAAATAGGAACTAGACCTACATAGAATACTTCAAAACTTTTAAACAACTTTGTGAGGTATAGTTAGTCTAATCCTTTTTCTACAGATGAGGGACTTGGCATGACGAGAGGCTAAGTGATTAAGCCATGGCCACACAGTTAGAAAGTAACTCAACCAGGATTAGAACCAGATCTATAAGGCTTCAGATTCTGTGTTTTCAACCACTATTCGCTACTGCCCTTATTGGGAGATGGAAGATTCATACCTTTCAGTGTCACGACTGTGAATAAGTAAAACTTAATGGATGGAACTGTGACAAGCCAGCAGGGGGTTGGCATTTTTATCAGAAAAAATGTTTTATTTTCTTTGTTGAATGCCAAAAGCAGTTTATCTAAGAAGAAAGTTGACATGGAGATTGCCAGAAAAATGCCTAAGGTAGAATGAAAAGGAACTTCTTTCCCCAGACAGGTAAACATTAGTTTACTCCCTGGCTTTTGTGGTGCCGGCAACTGCCATTGCCTCTTCTGAAAGAGCCACTGTTCACCCAGTGGCAGGTGCAGGCCAACTGTTGTCATGGCAACAGCAGGAGAGGCAAGCAGTTTAATTCCAGAACTGATAATTAACTGGGGGGGTGGGCTAGGGGTGGGGTGGGAGATGGGGGATAATTGTTTCAGGAGGGAAAACTTAGCAATTACCAGCAAGCTGCATAGATGAAAGGCCAGGCACAGATGCTCCAGCCCAGCATGCCCCTAGAATTCAGCACTCCTGCCCTCTGGTTAGGAGTTTTTGATAAACTAAAATGAAGGGTCAAGTCCCTAGCCAACCAAGACTCTTTAAGGAACCAAATTAAGAAAGAGGAAATAATACATAGGCAGTGCAAAGAAGTGCAGGGGGCCAAATGAATGACTACCCTAAATGACATCACTCCGCCAGATGCACTCCAGAAATGCTATTTAAACTCTGCAGCAAGAGTTCGTGCTTGAGGATAAAACAGGCCCTATAAAGCACACCTGTTGTGAGCTTCTACCTCTGTGGATGTAATAGGAGAGGGTTTTCTCATTAGAAACAAACTAAGACGAAGACCTGTAGAGGTGATGAATTTGTTTAGGTACTTGATCATCATGACTATAGAGATTGTAATAATGAAAGTAAGTTAAGCATCACACATGGATTATCTATCTCATTTAATCCTTCATCAGCCTGGAAGAATGGTGCCATTATTCTTTTCATATCAGACTCAGGTATGTTAAGTACCTTGCCCAAGGTCACAGACCTAGTAAGTCAATGTACCGAATCCTATTATCCTGTTGATTTGTATTTAGAAAGTAGAATCTGTACTACTCTATAGGGAAATCAAGGTCCCTATCTACAATAAAATCAGACTTAGTAGATATAAACAGTTTACAATAAAAGGGCAATAATGTTTTTCTTATAAGGTAAGCTACGAAATAAAAATTACTAACTGACCGGTATTGGAGAGTATCCTGTGATACTTTTGAAAGCTGTCAGACTCATAGCTCAAAGCTTAGTCCTGTATGCCAAGTCCTAATAGGTGAATAAGTGTAAATCAAGTTCCTTCCTAACTTTTTCTGTGACTCAGGGTAAGATAAGTCTTAAGAGAGATGACTGGGTGATGTTATACAATGCAGAGAGACTGTCTAAAACTTCTCTAATGACCAAACTTCCATGGTATATGTATTTTGCATGGGGAAAATGACATAGTGTATAGGAAACGTACCTATATTTGAGTGTGTGTGTATGAGAGAGAGAGAGAGAAAGAGAGAGCAACTGAGAGAGACTGAACTTCCCCTCAATTTTCCAGAGGTGTGACAAGCTAATAAGTTGATGTTGCCTTTGGAAGTAAAACAATTAATATCAAAATTTGGGAGCTTGACTGACACAATAATTATGCTGGAAAATGTAATTTTGCCTGCATAATAGAGGTGGGATTAATTCAAGGAGATCTCATTAATGTTCTGTTCTTCGACAAAGAGCAATGTAACCTTTCTCTTATTAGATTAGTGCAGGGTCAGGATGCAAAAGGCTGTTGGGATAATTCTAAATCTTTTGTTCTAAGAATAAATTAAGCACTGTCTAGAAGTCTCTAGATATGGACTGAAGACAGAGAAACAGTGTGGCCACTCATTATGAAATCAGCATAAACCTGTTATTTCGGCACATTTCATTCCTTTGTCCATTTAACAAGTTTTATCGCGTGACTGCTATATAGACAGCCCTCCATGTTGGGAGCAATAGTAGAAATCAAAACCAAATACAGCCCTTGTTTTCATGACACTTACTATGTATTGATTGATTTCTCGTGCACATTTCAAGGACATACATCTGTTCTATGTCTGCTAAACTCTCCACAAACTCAAAGATTCAGCAGCCTACTAAAGAGGTGCATGTCCTTTGCACTAGTAAATGGAAATTCTCCAAGGCAGGGCTTCCCACGTATATTAAGTTGAACATGAATTGTTGGGGTTGTTGACTTAGTTTTCTGAACTAGGGATCTGTGTTTCAATAAGCTTGGAAGATGTTGCTGATATACTCACCCTTGGGGTTCCCCAAGAACTATAGTTATAATAAAGTCTTCAACAGCAGCTCTGAGATATTCAGACCTGTTTGTTTAACTCGGTTTTCCCAAATTTTGATTATAAGACTCTTTTAACCCCTACCCCATGTTTGCCCTTTAGAAACAGTGTTCCTCATCTGGAGGAATGCAGCTCATTCTCCACTTGATAATGACTTGTTGCCGACGATTTGTCATCTAGAAAGAGGGTATAAGAAACATAAAGTATATAGCAAGAGTTGACATCTCCTTAATTTAAAATTTCCTCATTGTACTTTAGTTCAAATAACTTCTGAACCATTTCTTTATAATCATGTGATTTACTGACAAAATAACTGGAGGGATAACTGTTAGGGCTACAGAGAGTAGAGCTGATATACTGTCCTGAGGAAAGGAAACCTAGAGAGGGACACTGAGTATTTTTATAAACTGGTATGGAAAAATCAAACTTGGAGTCGGTAACTCCATTCAAAAACTGAGATAACCATCATAACTAAATTTTTGTTATTTTCAGATTTTAATTCCTTTTGCTTTTTAATAATAAAAATATTTGCAACCAATGTATACCAAGCACTCAGCACATTGCCTAACACAGAGTTAGACCCTCAGATATTGATTGAATGAATAAATCAGACAGTCACATGGGATGTTAGTAAATATAAACAATGCAGCACAGTGACATCTCTAGTTTCAAGTGAGTAGGTAAAATGGGCTTCCCTTTTGTCACATGTTGGCACTCATACATCTTGTCGCTATCACGTGCTTATTACAGATGGGAGAAACAAAAAAAAATAAAACATGGAAAAGCATTTCACAAACCCTTAAGTGCTGCATCTAAGGAACATTATGTTTTGGGTTTTTTTATTTAGTTAGTGATCTTGGAAATTGCTCAACATTCTATGTGTCAGAAATTTCCCTGATATGACCAGGCCCTGATTTCAAATTAATCATGCACCAGGACGGCAGTATTTGGATTTAAGGGACAAGAAAGGAAGGCAGTGAGGCTAGGAGGTCTGGCTCTCAGTAGAACCTCTCTGTCGCTCGGTTTTCTCATCTGTCATCTCGATGTGCAGCATCCACTTTGTATTAAGGTTCAAGTGAGATAATCTATGTGAATAGTATGTAAGAAATACAAATAATAAATGTAAAGGATGTGCTATTCTATAACCTTCATAAGTATAAAGCACTATGCAAGTGAAATAACATTGGGTGATTTGAGGTTAAGTCTTTTTATAAGGGTGTTTGTTAAGATGTGATTACATTTACAACTTGAGATTCATGTTGGAGTCATTTAAACATTTGCCAGAAAATAACAAAGGAAACAAGAAAATTGACCTTGATTCAGCAACTTTACAATTTATAGGGTGCACACAGTCATCTCATTTCTTTATTCTAACAAAGCTGGGAGATGGTTTTGCTTTCTTTGTATTACAAAGAAATTGAATGAGAGTAAGTGACTTGTCCTGAGTTGCCCAGATGGAACTAGAAGTGACAGCGGCAAGGCCTGAAGGTAGACTGCCTTGTTATACATCCCATGTCTTTGCTCTCCTAGATGCCTTTGTTTGAAACATAATTCTTGTTTTTTTCCTTCCCTCTTCATATGCGTTTACACCTGACTTCCCTGTAAAAGATGCACAGGTGGGATCCTCATGTCTCAGGCCAGTAATTAGGAGTCATACTCATCATCTCTTTCTTCACATTCCATGTCTAGTTAATCAGCGAATCCATCAGATTTACCCTCAAACATATATTAAATCTAAGGACTTTTTACTACCACCACTCCACCATCCTGGTCCAAGTCATATAATTTCTCTTCAAGAATCCTGCTGTTTCCCCCCTTTTACCTTCTTGCTCATCTTCCCCCTTTACCCTAGTCCAACTCCATTCTTCACATAGAATGACCATTTAGAATTCAAGGAAGTCCTATAATTCTGTTCAGAACATTCCAGTATGAATTATATCATGTCTGGCATTTGCTTCAGAATAATCTGGAAGGAAGGGAGCCTATGAAGTCATAAACAGTACAGCTCCCACCCACCTCTCCATCCTTATGCCTGCCACTCACCCTGTTGGTCTCTTGAGCTACACTGCACTCTTATTCTTCTTCAGACAGGCTCTGGCGTTCCTTCCTACTTGGCCTGCATGCCTGTGTGCTTGTGTTCCCTTCTGCCTTAATGCTTACCCCAAGATCTTCACTTGACTCACTCTCTCACTTTACCCAGGCCTCTGCCTAAATACTACCTCTCTTGTCCCTCATTCCTTACCCTGCTTTGGTTTTCTGCATCTACTTGTCGCTACATGAAGATACATACAAATACATACAAGTCCTTTGAAAATAGTAAGGTATTAGAGACATGGAAAAGAAAGGCTGCATGTGACTTTCAAAGGGCAGCATTATAGGGAACTTACACAAATCTCTGCAGCTCTGTACCCTTAAGACTTGACAGAGACCACAGTCTGGCAATATGAGAGTCACCAGCCGAGGCCTTTTCATTCATCCTCAAAGCCTGGCAAAAACCAATTTGCTCAAGCTAATTGGTTCCCAAATGACTGTATGAAATAATGTTTTTGCACCATAATTTTTGCTAAGAACCAACTAATTAAAACATGTAGGTCAGTTCTCTTAGACAAGACTGCCTTAATGATAAGTTTTCTCTTGATTATTCTCACTCTCATTTTGTTTCTCAGAACAGATGAGAAAACCTCATCCTATGTAGTTGCCAATTTAATTTAAAGGAACTAACCTTCTGTCTTGGGCACTATATTTCCCCCCAGGTGATTCCTTTCAGAGAGGTTCATACTTTTTGCTCCTTCTGTTCCTGACCCTACAACCTCTGTGGTGCCCTTAGCAGTGCTAACTCTCTTCTCCTCATATACCTCATATAAGGAGCCATCTTGCCTACCTCTGTGTAAGCACTTACCATTCTGAAACATTTCCTTCTCCACAGGAAATGACAGGTAATTGTAGTGAAAGTTCTAGTTGCTGTAAGTTGTGTTGACACTGAGAGCATAGACCGTCTTAACAATGACGTTCCTTACCATGTAGGTAAAATCTAGTCACTCACACCAACAAAGAACAGGGAGATAGTTTCTTCATGAAGAGGAAGGAATGGATAATTCTAAGAGCCTAACCTATTTCTGCCTTTACCCCCAAGTGAAGGGAGGGAGATACAGTGAAGGAAGAATTGTCACCTGCTTCATCAGGGGCACCCTGATGGCTGAGACAGATGGTACTACCACGAGGCATTTCAGGAGAGGCAACTCTCGCTCTTAGATATAGGACTGAGAATCCTCTGCTTTGGGTCCTATAGTCCTGCCTCCATTTTGGCTCCTTTAGTTCTTTCTGAATGAATCAGATTTCAAATGTTCGTTTTATGTTAATGTAATGAATAGGGGGGGAAAGGACTGGTTTCCCACGATAGTAATAATAGTAATTAGTAAAATTATAATAGAATCTGCTTACTGAATCTATCCTAAGTGCCTAGTAAGTGCCAAGCACTTAACACATGAATATTGTCCTGGGTCTGAGGATTTCTGCTAGTGCTATTCTCTCAGTTGCATAATAGAGAGGCCTGCTAATATTACTTTAGTAAGAAGTTATTATAAAAATGCTTAGGTAAGTAAAGAGGACAGGGAACAATCCCAGCCTCCTATGGGCCATGTGAAGACATCGCTGCGATCAGATGGCCGGTGTCTGTACTCCCTCCTCAGCTGCTCCAGTCGCTGTCACCTCCAGTACTCTGCTGTTACGGAGATGCCGCTGTCTACCTGGTTTTTAAACTGTGTAGTTTCTGCCTTTCCTTCAAAGTCCAACTTAGTTCCCTTTCCTTCACGACTCCTTCTTTCATTCTCTATTTTTTTTAAAGATTTGTTTATTTTTGCATACAAACTGGGGTACAGGCTAGAAGCGTGGAGCCGCAAGAGGGTTCACCAGAGACAGAGTGGGGAGCAGAACAGGCAGATCGACAGAAACACACTGCTGAGGGGAGCAGCAGGCGAGGCAGGAGAGGTCTGCTGTGCCCACAGCTCCACAGCACTGCGCTTAACCCGTTGGGCCAGCAGGGAGGCCCTCGGTCTCTATATTTTAGTTTGTTTTAAGGCAAGTCACCTTCGTCTCTGTTCCCTAACTAGGTATATGCTGCATCACACCAGCAGCCTGCGAGCTTCTGAGAGGCAGCATCTGCACTTGATTTTTCTTGATCTCAGTAACATGGAAAAGGTCTGTCCACCCTTGACTGATGACATTCATGAGCCATACTTTGCCCTGCTCCAGGCTTGGAAGCGACTGACGCAGGCTTGTGAGACCATGGCCGTGGCTTAGACAATACTGTTCATGACCGTAGAGTAACGCTGACTGGGGCTCACTTTGTGCGGGGCACTGGTCTAAGAGCGTTACTTGTTCCCTTTAATCTTCAGTGGTTGCTGCCACCACCTCCATTTTCCAGAGGAGAAAATTTAAACACAGAAAGTTAAATAATTCACCCAAGGTCATACAGCCAGTAAATGGTAGAGCCGTGGGTTTAAGCCAAAACTGTCTGACTGTCTATATTCTTAGTCATCCCTCTCAACCACCTTCTCCAATCACATTTATAGTCTTGCACTGAAATAGAAATAATATTTAGTAAAGAAATTCCAGATAAATGAAAGTTCTCCCATGCATGTGTAGTCCACGGAGGGGTTTTAATCAAGCTCTTCAAGGCAGACTTTGTTATTTTGTTTAAAACTGCTCTGTTTGAGGTTTCAAAGGGCAGGGGTGTAGCAGGGAGGGCTCTGGACTGAGTAAACTGTGTCTTGAGGGCTGTGGCAGAAGAGCCCCTGGGTAATTTGAACCATGAGCTTTCTCTGTCCTTGGGAGGGCTGGGCCTCAGTGGCCCAGTGTGGGCTGGCCCGTTCAGCCTCAGGCTTGTGTGCCTCGGGCATGATGAGATCGGAGAACAGCAGCCTCTCTCAGCCAGTGGGGTGCAGCCTCCTGTCTGGAACAGCAGGGTACACACGCCAATGTATCACCCTGAGACATTTCCCAAAATAAATAGACTTTTTGTGCTGACTCCTGTTTTTCCAACTGAGGCCTGACCATATTCTCTTTCTTCTTATAAAACAATCTTTCTAGAAGATGTTTCTCTTCCTTTGTAGCTTGGAATGCTTTCTCCCTCCTCCACATCTCCTCTGGTAACATCTTTACTGAACTTACATCCAGAGGGAAGTGGTAGAGAGTAATCAAGATTATAATATACAAAATAATCAGAAAATAAGATAATGCATAATTCAAAACCAAATGTGTATTTCAATCTCCAGCAGTTTTAAGCATTCTCAGAAACAGTGATTCGCTGGTTAAAGAATAGGTGCGTTGAGGTCAAAGGTTCTGAGTCTGAATTCCAACTTGTCACCTACTAGCTGTAGGTGACCTCCTAGCTTAGCCCACCTACTCAACTTCCCAGACCTTGGTTTTCTCTGAGGTAGAGTGAAATGTGACTTCAGATGGAAACAAGAGGCCTGAAGGCCGATGCGCTGAAAACTTGTTGCAGGGGCGCTTATGAAAGATGTCAATATTACAGACTAGAATAAAAACGGTAGCAAGGAGGAGAAAAGAATAGGTGGAAACGCAGGTAGGGGAAATGAAAAGGACTTAATGAATTGACTATATTTGAAGAGTAAAAAATGATGGCCCTAAATCAAGAGCACTAATTTCCAAGCCTAGTTCTGGCACTACATAGTTACTTAATCTCACACAAGTCATTGAGCTTCTCTGGGCTGGAGTTGAACATTTATAAAATCAGAAGCCTGACCTTAATGTGGCCTCAGAGGTCCCTTCCTGCTCTTTTTTTTTATGGCTGCAAGACTCTAAGCTCTTTGACTGAGGATATCACAGACTGCTGGTGGAGAGGGACAGTTGGTTTGGAGAAAGATTATTTAACTTCTTTGGTATTTGGGCTGTGTGCCTTTCCTCCTTTGCATATATCCCTCACTTTCTCCTTGGCTTTGTTGTGAATTCAAAAAGGAGATAGAATTTATTTTTCATCTGCAAAGCGGGATACCTGGAAACCACAAGGCCTGAGGTTCTGGAGGTAACATGTCCTGTACACAGTATTTCTCTTGCATGTTTTGGTATCTGACATCTTTATAGGTGACTTCTGATCCATATTGTGATAAGAACTCCACAAACATCAGCTTATGAATTGGGAGAGAAATCTTATTTTCCCCCCACCCTCACGCATCCACAGAATCAGAAACTTTTGCCAATTCTTCCTTCTTCTGGGCATACTTCTACCTCTGTTATATCCTTTACCCTCTCTTTTTCCTGAGAAGAGGAGCAACTTTTCAGATTGGCAAGAATCTGGCTGTCCCTTGGCCTTCTGAGCTGTGCAGGGTTAACATGTTAACAATCACTGCACTTAAAAGACAGCATGGCTACATCATTCTCTCTTTTCTTTTGCTTTCTTGGATCACCTGATTTAGGCAGGACATGCCTTCCTTGCTCTTCTGTTCTGCTTTGCAGTATAAGATGAGGAGTTAAGGTCTTCATTTCAACTTTACCATCAGTGACTAGATAAGTCAGTTTAGTCTCCTTCCCTGAGATTTAGTGGGGAAGTTAGCATGAGCACCTACTGTAGCTTCCTGCCCCTCTCATCTCCATCAGCACTGTACTTGATTACAAAATTAGTGCCTTGACCACAGCTTAGCAACTTAAGTCTCTGCTCTCCTCGTGTGAAATTGGAGAACACAGTGAGTAAGTGACGCCATGACCTTCAGCAGAAGCTGCTCAACATTGCATCACGGTTGTTAATGACTTTCTATTATCCTTCCTCAGCTTTGCAAGGGAGTGAAGTTATTGAAGAAGAGACTGGCTTTGCACACATCGTGGGAAGCAGCTTGCAAAGCTGAGCTGCCACCAGTGCTTGTGTGACCTATAGACTGTGTTTCAGGAAACTCAGTCTCGTTCCATATTTTAGCATTCTGACCATTCCAGCTAAAATGCTTGGTTTGGTCATTTCAGTTAAAACTCAACTTTGATTTTTCAGTGTTAAATTTATCATACAGAAGAGCTCACCAGATATGAGTGTCATGCTTCATTGTTTGAGGTTTTATAACTTCCATCCTTTCCCTGTCCCCATTTCATATTTTCTGCAGTGTTTAGGACCTTTCAACTGGCAAATATGTAAATATGTAATATTGGTGATTTTCTTTTTTAATGAAATGATAGGTTAACTCAGTTGAAATAGTTAAACTATTTCATACATTACAACTATGTGTGCATAGTTGTAACTTTAGTTAATTTTAAAGCTTTTTGTTTTTGTCTGTCTCACAGTATTTTTTCCCCACCTCCATCTCTACCCCTTTCCATCTTTCCCCTTTCCCCTCCCTTTCAACCTCAGGAACCTTACTTTGTTTATTAGTGTCCACTCGTTTTTATAAGTATTTTGTTTTGTCGAATTGCCCACTGTGTAGATGTTCAGTATTTGTCTTTGTCTTTCTAATTTACTTTGCTGCACATATTTCCCTCAAACTCCTTCCATTTTGCTGTCAATGGCAGCATTTCATCTTCCTTGTGGCTGAATAGTATTCCATTGTGTGAATATACAACACCTTCTTAATCCAGTCCTCTATCAGCGGGCACTTAGTTTGTTTCCATGTCCTAGCTATTATAAGTAATGCTGCAAGGGGCAGTGTAGAGTGCATCATTTGTTGAGATGATGGTCATATTCTTCAGCTAGATGCCCAAGGGGGAGATTACTAGGATGGTACTTTCAGTTTTTCAAGATAAATCCTGATCGTTTTCTAAAATGACTGTATTAGTTTATAGACACACACATCCATACACACACACAATAGAGTGTATCTAGATATATAGCTATCTTTGTGTCTATCTATAGATGTATATTTATCTTCATACATTCATCCATCACTGGACACTTGGGTTGTTTCCATATCTTGGTTATTGTGTATAGTGCTGTCCTGAACATTGGGGTGCCTATGTCTTTTCAAGTTCATGTTTATATATTCTTCAGGTAACTACCCAGAAGTAGGATTACTGGATCATATGGCAGTTCTATTTTAAAATATTTTGAAACTGCCAAACTTTTCCAAAGTGGTTGCACCATTTTACATTCCCACCAGCAGTGGACAAGCATTCCTTTTTCTCAAAACCTTCTCCAACACTGAATAGTTTTTCACTTTTTGATAGTAGCCATTCTAACTGGTATAAGGTGAACTGAAATGATGGTTTTGACTTGCATTTCCCTAGTGATAAGGCAAAGAACATCTCTTCTCTCTTCATTTGTTTCTTATTGTGTTAATCAGAGACCAATTGTAAGCAACAGAATCCACTCAAACTAGTTCAGTAACACAGGGGGGTATGGAAAGAATATGATGCATTTCACAGGCCACAATCAAAGGAAGTATTTCTGAGCCTAGTAGAAAGAAGAGTGGTGATTGGTTAGGACTAGATCTTGTTCAGTCTCCATTCTTTTTATTGTCCCTTTCTCCTTCCTGTGTTACTCCCCATCTTGCAGAATATCTGTCTTTTTTAACTTCTGTCTCTTGTTTTCCCTTTTAATTTCAGCTTGCCCTGGCATTGCTTTGGCCCCAGCTCAATAGCAGTTTTCTAATACAAGGTTCAATATCGCTTCACCAGAGTCTCAAGAGCAAACTGAGCCAATTCATCTGTCTGTTAATAACTGCCCTTGAGTTAGGTGGACATACTTTGTCCAGTCCGTGGCAATAAAAGATGATGGCGGGGCGGGGGGGAGTCATATGGTTTATAGGGCTTCTCCTTCTAAAGGTGGAGGGGGACCGGTCAAAAGGATACATCAGAAAGATATTCTGCTGTGCTACCTTAGAGAGCCAAGCAAGTGTATACTCTAAGATGATAATTTTTCTTAACACAAGCTTTTATAGTTAGATTGCATGGCATCTGTAAATGCCCATGTCAGTGTCCATCCCAGAACAAGTTTTCATTTCTTACACACCTCACATTCGCAGACAAACAGAATGGTGATTATTCAGCCAGCTTATGGCTCCTAACAGCACCCCTGTTTCTCGTTTGCTTCAGTTTCATATGGTCAGGGTATTTGAGAAAAACCATAAATTTGGAGTCACTGGAGTTAGTTGCATCTCCTGCTAATTTGGTGTCAGTGAACTAGCTTAATTTTGTAGAACCTGTTTCCTGATTCACAAAACGGAGCTGACTGGGTGCTTGTGAGGAATACATAATAAATGTGTATTGAATACATTGTGTAGTGAAAACATTATACAGATGAGGTCAACTATTATAGCTTTATGTTACAGGTAAGGACAAAGATTGTTTTTGTATGGCACATGGTGTGAGGTACTAAGGAATAGAATAGACTCTCTGGCACCTGCTCCCTTAAGGCAGGGCAGGGCTTTAGGTAAGACTAGAGGAAATGTACTTTCTGGTTCTCCAGATCTGTCTAAATATCAGGCTGTCATCAAGCTCTTGAAGTTCCTTGTAAAAAGGTATGATGGAAGGAAAAATGTTGATGTTCCTCCGTCAGTGTGTATATCATCAGGGCTCCTTTTCATCATAGAGGACCTTTTGTTTTGTTCATTTTTGAGCTGGAAGTGTTTTGGTCATAATGGTATTGAACGAGATGTTATCTTCTTTTAATTAGATGGTCAGAGAAAAACATGGATCACAAATCCGTCCTACTTTACAAATGTGTAAAAGAAGCTAAATTATTTGTTGAAGACAACTCAGCTAGTAAGTTGAAAAACCGAAACTCCACTCATTTCTAACTCCAGTCCCACGTCTGTCCCAGCCCAATTCTCTGCCACCAGAATTTAGAGCCCGCTTTTCTAGTCCAGTAATTTTTAATTGGAGTCCTCAAATTCCAAGGGGATCTGTGAAGATAGCAGTAAAACTCCATGAGTTCCTCTTTCCTCTGCGCCGGGAGCAGCTCTCCTGCTGCACCCCCCGCATCCCCAGAGTGTCTGCCTGCCCAAGTTCGTCTCTACCCCATCCTTGGTGCAGGGACCAGCAGAGACACTGACAGGAGAGCCTCGGCCCTGGCAGCTCAGCTTCCAAACCAGCCACTTCAAGGGACATGGACGCAGCAGCCAAGTTCCCCCGGGGCTGGGCTGCCACAGTTGGGGCTGGCATGGGAACTCCGCACTAGTTACACCAGAAGCCCCTCTCTGAAGTGGCAGCTCTGCGCCTGCGCCATTCTGGGCGTGGCCTTCTCAGAGCCATGTGGCCTTCTCAGAGCCATGGGCACGTTGGCCTGATGGTGGCCTTTTGCTCCCAACCCACATCTCCTCCTGACATTAACCAGCTGGCTGCTTAGATGGGGCGTGCACTTTCCAATTTACCAGGTTCTACCCAGCTCAGTGATTTCATAAATTCACATTATCAACCAGGCTCCTATAGCAGGAGAGTCTGTGAAACCTGGACAAAGGTGGACTCCTCACTTTGTTCCTGGCTATAGTCACTCACATCTTTCATACCCCACACAGTTTTGTCTTGGTCTCCTTCTTATGTTGCTGTTTTAAGGCCTTTTATGCAAACTTGTCTTTTGGCTCTACCATATCTTTGAAAACAGGAATCACATTCTCATCAGTTCAGCAAACACCCTGGGCATTATTTGGGGAACTGGGAATACAGAGACTAAGCTGGAGCTCTCCTCCTGGGGAAGGTCATAGTCTAGCCTTGTTTCTTTTTAATCCATGGATGTAGGTGGTACCCTGATAAGTACTAAGTGTCTGTTCAAGACCTGCTTTCTAGAGTATTGTGGTTAACAGAATGGGGTGTGATGTCACCGGAGACCAGGATTACAGTGCTGGTTCACCATTTATTTTGCCCTCTTAGGCGGTTTATATAAACCTCTAACACTGGTTTTCTTGTCTGTAAAATGGATAATCCTAGTGCTTGTAAAGTGAAATAATAATCAAATGACCCTGAGGTTCAGAAGGGTTAGGCATAGTTCTTAACATTTAGTACCTGCCTGGATATGGTGACTCTTGTTACTGGGGCTAGACATGCAGTTGACAGTGAGTTGATGCTTGTTGAATGAACAAATGAATCTGTAGAATGAATTGAGTGTGAGGAATTAGATGTGTTCAAATAACAAAATTGTTGTCAAGGGTGATGTCACTAAAAATGTCCCCAGCAAACCTAGGCATCACAGATGTTGGATGGTTTTGAATGCTTTGGTTTTGACGAGACTATGGAAGCAGAATCGGCACCCAAATTTCTTTTAAAACAGATTTATAAACTTACCTCTGTGGGATAACACCAGCTGCAGTTTAATATAAAATACCAGTTTGAAAGGAAAAATAAATCTCTAATAATCTTACAAGATAGACTTGTGCTCAGTGATTTGAGAATGTAGTTGGGTCTTCAGAATTGGCCTGTGGGCTAGATTCCCTGGTAACAGCGGCTGAGATTATCTCTGGGAAGAGTCATTACAGTTGCTGAGGTGAGTGATGGAATGGGACAAAGCATTTGCCCACTTTCCAGGGGTTTCTGGGCTGCTTCCTTTCCCCTGAAGGGACGGGCAAAGGGATACTAACTTATTTACTGAATGCCATCACTTTCTCATTTAATTGTCACACAGATCTTCTGAAACAATTTACTAGAAATTGACAAAACTGAAGCTCTGGGAGATTAAGTAACATGTGCCAGTTCTTATACATCGTAGAAGTGGCCAGACCAAGGCTCTGACTCTTTCCATTACTTCTCTCTCCCTAAGCATCCTGGTGGCCATCAACCCCATCCTCTTCCCATTCCCAAAAGGGAACTCAGTGAAGGCTACCCCAGTGCATTTACTGAGTGCACACACTCTGTCCTTACTTCATAGCATTTTCAACACACATTTATGAAGCATCTCCATTGTGCCAGACACAGTGTTGTTGCTAAGGATACAGCATGAACAAGATGGATGAGATTCCTCCTTTGGTGAAATTTAATTCTGGTAGGAAGAGGTAGCAAAACCAAGGAGGCCTCTGAGTGAACAAAATAATTTCAGATAGCAGTGTTAGAAAGGAGATGCTCTAACAGGACTAGAGAGCAGAAGCAACTGTAGATAAGATGTTCAAAGAAGGGCCAAGGTCACTTTGAGCTGAAACCTGACTGAACAAAGGAGCCAGGGAAGCAGGAGCGGACATGGGGAGTCATACAAAGGAAATGGGGGGTTCAGATTTGAGGATCACCACTGGGGGCTGCTCACCTTTTGGACTTTTTTGGGCTATAATAGGCTGACATGGAGCACATTTCTCATCTATAATCTAAATAACAATATTACATTATTTGACATTATTATTTTTCTGTGTATTTTGGCAATGAGGATAGTGGTCTTACTTCAGCAAGACTGTGATATATACAGATTGTGATGACAAACTGGCTTTATAGGAAGAACAAAGGCAGGGACGTTTACATCTGTTTCCTAGCGGAGAACCACTTCTTTAGCTCAGTCTGTGGAAGCTGTACCTCATCCTCAGGGACAGTAAGATCCCAGATATGGCAGCATCAGCAGGAAGCCTCCAGAAACCCCAGTCACACAGAACTCAAACATCCAGGAAGGGGGCCACTGGGTGATGGGAACATTTTTTTTTTTTCTGTTACCAAATAGGATTATTCTCAGATGTCTTTGGTTATCACCAGGGATAAATTCTCAAAGAAAGAAATAAAAGTATTGTGTGTGGATAAGTATGGCTTAAATACACAACATAAAATAATTTAGGGAGTAAGAATAGGGGCATGTCATGAATTCAAATTAAGAATCAATTAGAATAACTTTTAAAACAATAAAACTCATTGCCTCAGCCTCTGCTCCCCCAACCCAGAGTCCCTGAAAGTAGTAGGGGTGAGAAAGCTGTTCTCAATGTCTCAAAAATATGAATAGATAATAAAGTTACAGGGTTACTGTTTACTTCCATGCCTTTTCAGGTAGTCTTTCATTGGCTTATTCAATATTTCAACAAATCCTTAATGAGTTATTAAAGATAATTATGTGCCAGGTATTTTGACAAGTGTTAGGAAATTTTTTAAATGACTAAAATAGGCATCCTAGTTATTGAGACATTTTAACTACCTAGTGGGGCAAAGAGACAAGAGGGTAATTACAGAACAGTGTAACATGTACTAATAGAGGTATTTAGAAATTCTTTGAGAAGATCAAAAGGTGGGGGAATTGCTGGGGGTAGGGCCTTCGAGAGCTTCCTGTAGTAGGTATTATTAAGTCTAAGTTTAAAAGACATATATAAATTAGCCCGGTGAGTCCAAGGGGATGAATTTCTTGGCAGAGGAAAGATCATATACTTATACGTAGGGCTTTTAATTCTCCGGAGTACTTATGCATTGTATCAGAATTGTGCTTAGCTTTGAGAAGTAGAAAACTCTAAAATCAGTAGCTTAAGCAAACACTCATTTACTTGCTTCACCAAATAAATTTGGAGGTTGGCAACTGCTGACTAGGGCTCGAGGCAGCAATGTCAGTACCATGTGTTGCTGAGACACCATCAGCTTTTCCTTCATGCTTGTTGCCTTGTGATTGGAAGGAGGCTGCGTTTGGAGCGTGCTAGCCATGTTCAAGCATGAGGAGGTCAGAAGAAGGGTCGTGTCTCCATTAACCAGAAAAGTAAATGCTTCCCCAGGGAATACCCCCCTTCAAACCAGGAGACTGCTGTGGGCTTGAGCTGGGCCCCTCGCCCCTCCAACTGCAGTACAGGCTGCATATGCAAATGTTTAAACCTCCCACCTGCCATTGTGGAAGACAGTGAGGAGAACCAGTTGGGAATGACTGAGGCAGCCAACCAGGAGTATCTGCCAGACACATTTTGTTTCATTTGCTCCTCATAATAAGCTCAGGGAGCAGGAAGACCAATTGTTATGAACTCCATTTTCCAAAAGAAGAAACTGAGATTCGGAGTGCTAGGTTCTACTTAAAATCACAGAGCTGTACATTTCTTTTGTGATAACAAGAAGGAAAATGAAAAACTAATGTTGACTGAGTGTTTACTACACTCCAGACTCCATGCTTAGCACTTGACATATGCTCTTTCCTTTCCTCCTTACAAAGTCCTGTGAGGTAGACTGTCCTAGTTTTATAGATGAGCAGTCTGCAGTGTGAGGAGATACTGACATAACTTGTCCTGGATTGTGAAGCTAGCATATAACAGAGCCAGGGTGCTCAGTCAAAATGCCAACCTAATGTTTTTCTCGCCTCTTTTACCTTTAAACTCTCATAACTTCTCCCTATGCTATCTCCCTGACATTGCCCGGAGTCCTTGAAACCACCCCATGGCCTGTTACTCCTTTTAATTTATTTGACCCACTCCTGTTTCTTCATTATTACTGTTATGGACACAGAATCCAGCAACACATTATTTCAAATGCCCTGCCATTATGAATGCATTTCCTTACATTGTAATAGCCCCAACCGTAATGAATGTGTTTTGTGTCCATGCAGATATCACTGGTGTTTTCGGTGCTCCCTTCTAATTTATGTTGGGAAATGAATACATAAAGTATTGCCCGGGCTCCCATTACTCCAGAGGAAGTAAAGGGCACCCTGTGTGTGTGCATATGTTTTTGCATTCATGCAGCAGAGAGAATGTTTTGGTCAAAATGAATTGTGTGCCTGAAATGAGGATCTGGCCCCTTTTTTTTTTTTAGAAGGCACATTGGAGGTAATTTGCTGTGCCTGTCGCAAACCTGTGACGCAGGTTTATTTGTGAAGGGGTGTTTGGGCCTACTTAATGAGCACAAATTTATAGTTGATTCTGTTACAAGGAGAAGAGGGAAAGCCTGGATGATTGATGGATCCAGGTTTGGGGAACCCTAAGATCTTGCCTTCATGTGCACAAGCAGCCAAGTTGCTGATGTGATGTGCTTGGTACCAGCAATCAGTCCCCCTTACGCGGGCCCCCAACCCCCACCCATCCCACCCCCAACAATCAGCCACACACTGGCACAGCCTTTTGACATTGAGGGTGAAGAGTGAGATAGAGGCCCAGGGAGGAACAGAATGTTTTCTGTTTGGGATCAGCTATGTGAACTGATCTTTGTGGTGAAAGTCTGTCTGTGAGGTAGGGGGTTGGTAAAAGCCTGAATCTGAAATGCCAGACTGTGGTAGAATGTAGCTGCTTTGTGGAGAGAGGCCGGGTACTCAGCTATTCAAGAAGTGGCCCCCCGTCTGTAACAGTGTGTGGGCTATAAGGCTCAACATTTAGCCTGTGTGTCTGTGAGGGATTCTTAGGGTGATATCTTTGGATATATCCACGCCAAACACACTCTTCCCGAGGTTTAGGATCTCAGTGGCTAAAGGGTACCTGGAATATAACCTTAAGACCTAACACTATGAATTCTCATTGAAGGATATGGGGAATTAAAAAAGGAGGCAATGTAGTTCACAGAATATAAATACCCTAAACTTCTATAAAGTCCTACATTTTTAATGCCACACCAATTGCTGCTAACTCTTAAATGTGCAGGAGTTTTTCTTTCCTAAAAGTTGGCTACTCAGTTTAGGATTACTGACTCAGTAATTACAAGGCAAATTAAAGATGGCATAGAGGTCTCTAACTTAAGGAATGAGTATGTGTGTGTGAATGTGTGTATGTATACACATACAACATTGGAAATGTTGCTTTGTCCTTAAAAAAGGGGGCAAGAACCTTTTTAAAATTTGGCTTGGGAGAACAGTATTTCTCTATATATTTCTAAGTGATCTTAAGTCACCCCAGCTTTTTAATACTGAGAATCTACTATCAAAAACTAGACTGTGGGATTTCAGTATCTGTCTTTTTCTGTTTCATAGGGAATGCTTTCTCCTCTTTGAGTTTCTGCAGCCTTAATTTTTACCCTGTGAATCACCTGCCTCTTCTGTCAATACCTAAAAGACAGACTTGAAAGAACTAGCTTTCCCATATCTACCTAGAAATGTAAGCCCAGATAAGACCAGTGTAATAACCTGAAAGAAGTTTTTGTTCCTTACTACCTCCATGGCAAAAAGCTACTAACAGTTGCCTGCCTGAAAAGTCTACTAGAATCAAATATACTGTTGGGGGGATTAGCTAAAACAAATGAATATAGTTCTGAATGGAATTTCTGAGTCCATATTCTCCATCCTTGCAAGTTCAAGTGTCAGTAATGCTTGATGGGTCCTCTGTAAGAAAACTGCAAGAAGCAAAAACATTTAAGGCTCTGCATTTCTGGGCAGTCTGCCCCGCTGTTTACCACACTGATGGGCAGTGATTACTTTTATACTGGGGCAGGGTTAGTCTTGCTTCAGCCACAAAAGCCTTTCTGCAAGGAGTGCAGAAATGAAGATCCAGGTAGAAGCCCTCTCCTGCATCACTGGCTTCAGGTTTCCAAGAAAAGAGAGCAGAAGAAGATGCATTTTAGCATCAGAGCAGCTTTGAGTCTGAATTACAGGAGACTGAAACCCAAGAACAATTTCTGTGCCTCTGTCCCTGTTGGGGTCAGTGTGGGGAGCAGGAGTGAGGACACAGTACCCACAGCCTGATTCACCTTGAGTTCTGTTGTGTGCTCAGTGAAACTGCCCGGCAAGCCTGAGTCACAGGCTGAACTGCCCATCTTGAGAGTTCATCTAGCCAGTGCCTTCAGGAGACAATATAACTAGATGCAAAGCCATCCTACATGTTTCTTTCACCTAAAATGCTCAAGGTGCCTGCCGTATGTGAAGTTTCTAGTCTCTAAAAAGCTCTATTGATAGTCTATTCTAAGGTGATTGAACAGGGGACCAGGGGACCACATCCAGAAAGCGTATGACTCTCTACTCCCTGAACTCAAGCTTGAACTTCTACTGTTATACTTTCATAGTAGATGTTCTCAGCTGTGGAACAAACTCAAGATTTAAAAAAAAAAACTTCAACCATAAATAGCCCCTACTGAATGAGAATAAGCTGACACTAAACCTGTGTGTGTTCTGAAACTGTTTATCTGAAATGAAACAGAAATTACAGGAGCTCTCATTTATAAATTATTGCCTTGTGCCAGATAGAAGAACTTTAATTAGGTAACTTATTTAGCGTTCACAACTACACTATTACCATGGTTTTATTGGACCCACTTTATAGATGAGAATATGTTCCCGCTCCTTCCGTTTTAGATGGTTATTGACAACTAAAAGATTGAAGAAGCCATCTAAGAGACTCCACTAACTCACTTTAGATCTGTGAACTCTTCTTTAATCAGATGGACGGGAAAGGCCAGTGAGATCCATAGATCACCTGCACTGGTACCTATTACAGGGGAAGCAGCTCCGTACAGCTGGTCAGGGGGATGCAGACCTGGCAGCAAGTCACAGCCCAGCCGAATGTTCTTTCTGGTGAGAGGAGCATAGGCTTTGTAATCAGACAAACCTGGACTCCAAATGTGGCCAAGTCATTGATCTCTCTGAATCTCAGTTTCCACATCTATTAAATGGGGGATCATACTATCCCCTTCGCAGCAATATAGTCCAAATGGAAAGAGATGTATGTATAAGTTTCTACTCTAATGCATGCTCAATGAATAATTCTTTAAAAAATATGTAGTAGTTTAAATTGTCATTTCCCTCTGTATTAGTAAAAAGCTTCCCAATTACCCTCAAGTCTTCAGGCCCAAGCAGGAGAATGGTTAAAAGATATAATGTTCTATAGTTTCCTGAAGGCAGGTCCATTCCTTAGAATGATCTTTGCCTCCTGTGGTCTGTTTTTCCCTCCAAGGTAGAAGATAAACTGGTGCTTTCTCTCCTGCCCTCCCGATCCTATAGCTCCCACCTCCCTTTTGTGATTTCCTTAGGTTCTTTTAATGGCTGCTTGTCACTAGAAAGAGATTCCCAGCAGGCACTCAGTTTGTAGTCACTGCTTGTTGCTTGGTGTGCTTTTGTGGCTGACCTCTGGGGGCCCTCCAGGAAGGAGCCAAGTTCTGTTCCAACAAAAAACAGGGGTCCCTGAGCATCTGGTAGGCAGCTGGAGGGGTGGCTCTGAAGATCACTGCCAGCCCTTCTGCCACCTCTGTCCAGTGTGTCTGGAAGTGTAGTCAGTGGAGAGTTGTGGTGTGGGTAAACTTCCGCATTCATAAACAATTCCAACCAAAGCAAAACAAGGATAACAAACACAGAACAGAGACAAGTGCATTGTGCGGTGTCCCTGCATTAGCACCGTGAGGAGGAAAACAGTGCCCAGAGGGTCTGCTGCCATATGCCACGGCCAGCCACCTGGAGGCCAGCCTTCCCCCCACTTTTTAAACTTTCTAACTGACTATCTTCACCAGTGACTGAGATACAGGAAATGGAGAAAAAAATCAAGTCCTTTACTCTTTGTTCCAGAAATCTTAGACACAGCTGCTAATCAGGGCCGTAAACAGTACGTCATAGAACATGCCTCCCAGCAGCAGCCGCTCATGTCTAGAGAGGGAAAAGCCAAGTATCCTCCCGGGTTAATAGCACCTCGAGGGACACCTGCGTAGAGGGTGATCCATGCCAGGGAAATGGATTTCACAATAAGTGCTTCGTGCCCAATCTTGTGTGTCGCTCTTGAACCTTATGGGCTTTGCCCCAAACCACATAGCCAGCACTTCATAAAGAGGTTTCCAGGCCCACTCTGAACTCTCCAGTCCTGTTCACCTTGCACCACGCTCCTATCCTTTCCAGGCCTTCTGCTGTTGGAGATGCGTCATGACTTATCTTACTTGTGAACATGACTCATTACTCGGGGCTGCCACTCTGCCTGCCCCTCTCTGTCGGCTCTCGCGCCTGCCTGGCCTCCACGGCAGTTGTTCAGACATATGCTCTTAATTAGGCTGCTTCTAGCTCCCGTTTTCACCAGCCCTTGGGAGCCTGCATTTCTGCCACTCCTCATGAGTAGTCTCAGCGCCAAGTTCCCCTTTGTCCTATGGCAGGACCCAGACTTTGGCGCTGAGAGATGAATGATGAGTCGTTTCTCTGGCTGGAGTGGTCACACTGTTTTCGTGGGAGACATAGACTTGAAGACGGATCATGATTTGGGTAGTGAAAGAAAATGGATATCGATATTCCAGGCTGGAGCGAGAGAGAGCTTGTTATAACTTGTTAACAGCTGTTAAAACCGTCAGTGTAGAGGAGGAGTTTAGAACTGGAGCTGCTGTAGAGATTTAGGGATTATCTGTAGATTTCAATACCATTACTGTTCTTTACCAGCAGGGACAGGATGGGGGGCGGGAGTTGGAATGAAAGAAAATAAAGCCTCTAGTATGGATTTAAGTCAGATTCATGGAGCCATTCTGCTCTCCTCCCCCAGACAGTTTTTACATTCCTATCTCATTTTGACCCCAGCACGAGTGCCTTTTACAGCCACGTCATGACTATTTGTGCCAATGCCAGTGAAGAAGAGTAAAGTGGGTGGTCATCTTGTCCTTCACGTAGACCACTGGTTCCTGCCTCAATGGCTAGACCTCTGCAGTTATCCAAGCCCATTCCCAAAGCACAGTCTTCCCATCCCCCTCAGTGGGCAAGAGGAGGCACGTGGTGAACCAGCAGAGTCCTTCATCCCACCGGAGCTCCCGGCCCTGTCAGAAACGGGACTTAGAGCGTCAAAGTGATAGTGATTATGAGAGATAAAGGGCACGTTAACTAACCTTACTGCAGTAAGAATTTCACAATTACAGAGGTGTATTAAGTATATTATAAAGGTGTAGACCTTAAACTTACACAATTGTATGTCAATTGTGTCTCTATAAAGCTGGGAGTTAAAAAAAAAGAACTCAGACTCAGGAAAGACTGGAGAAGCAGTTTGGGAAAGAAATGAGCCTTGTCTTTCTAACTGAACATAAAACAAGTCCTTCTTTTTCTGAAACCCTTATATACAGAATTATCTTTTTAGCTGCTTTTTTTCTCTCTCACATAGGTTTTAGCCAAGGACCCTAAAATAGTTTTTAGAGAGGAATGGCTTTATTGTCTCCCAGCAAATGTTTTTTAATTTAAAAACAACCTCTGAAGGAATTCTCTCTTTTCCCCAAGGTGGTTAGCTGAAATACTCATTTTGCAGCCCCTCCCGTGCCCCCCCCCAATCCCTCCATGCTGGACTGTGGTGCGGGGGAGGGCTTAGAGTCGTGTCTGGGTGAGTGGATAGGGAAGACCAGAGACCTCTACACCTTCTGTTAACTTTTTATTGCTGGTATAAAAGAGCCATCGGATATACTTATTGTTCTGTGTAGCATTTAATTCTGATTTATGTGAGAAGCCGAGAGATCACCTAATACAGAAAGGAAGAAGGGAAGGGAGAAAATTCGGTGTGCGGAGCTGTCTCTCCCATCGTGTCAGAAAAGCCATTGCTTAACAAGCACTGACCTGGCACCCTACTCTTTTATAGAATCGTTACCCTGTTTTATGAATGAGGAAGCTGAAGCCCAGTAGAGTGTGTGTTTCCCAGAGGAACCTAGTTATTAAGTGGAACTGGATTCAAACCTTGATTCCTCTGTGCTCTTCCTGCACCTCTCGGTCTGCCAGTGAGGGTTGAAGGCCTGACAGCAGGGCTCACTAGATTGCTGACAGATGTCCCCCAACTGCATATCCTTAAAGGGTGACGGTTCCTTACTCTGTACTAAGGGGAACGCTCCCTGGTGCTCTTTGGGATGTTTGGATGGGCTGCTTTGGCTGGGCTCTCTAATTGGTCTATTACAAAGCAGTCACTTTCCAGGTATAAATAAATCGTATGACACTTGATTTATTCTGAGAGTGAGCCATACACAGAAGCGTCTGCAGATGAATGAAACAGACCTGAGGTGGTAGGATTATGCCATTTGAGTGTCACAGCAGACTAGCTTCAAGAAAAACTCAGAGGAAGGCAGAGTGTGTCTTTAATAATCTTTACCTGCTGCCTTCAGCTCCCCGCATTGACACCCTAGGCTTGACCCTTTAGAGGTTACCAGTTCTCTTTCCCAAGAAAAGTGTAACCATACACCTCATGCCATCAGCTTCTAAGTTGATGGCTTGTTCATCCAGAAACTCGACTGTGCCCAAGTGACTTATGGCTGGCCTGTGGCATACTCTTCTTCTTATAGGCTGATTTTTAACTATAGAGGCTCAGTCAAAAATACAGTATCTTAGGGCCTCGCTGGTGGCGCAGCAGTTGAGCGCTGCGCTGTGGAACTGTCGGCAGCGCGCGATGCGAGTTTGACGCCCAGCCAGGGAGGATCCCACATGGTGCGGCAGACCTCTCCTGCCTCTCCCGCTGCTCCCCTCAGCAGTGTATTTCTGATCTGCCTGTTCTGCTCCCCACAGTCTCTGGTGAGCCCTCTCGCCGCCCCACGCCTCTGGCCTGTACCCCAGCTTGTATGTAAAAAGAAATCTAAAACAAAAAGAAATATAGTATCTTAAAGGAACCATTTTGATAAGGTCTTTTTGTTTACCGTCTTATGGGGAGATCTTTTGAATGTGACACAGGCCAGGGCTGCTTTTCCTGATGTCTTGCTGGGAGTGTGTAACTTCCTCTGGAGCCTGGGGCAGCCCTTCAGCTCAGAGCAGCAGGCTCTGTTCAGTCACGAGGGTGGGTGATGACAAGCAAAGATGGAAAACTGCAGTGTTCATGTCCTCGTTTCTCTCTTACCTTTGGTTCTCCTAGTTGGTGTCTTCATGTGTTTTGGGTCATCTTCGTCTCTTCTAGCCGAACTGGTGTTCCCTCATCTGACAGCGCTGATCTCGAATCCAGGGAGGCCTTCTGGCAAGCCTGACTGAAGGCAAACTGGATGTGATGTTCATCTGCTCAGTTCTCTCCGCAGCCTGCCTTACAGTCCAGACCTCTTAGCTGTGCCATGAGCTCTTGGACTATTAAGGCGTGAAGATGTGTCTCTGACCTTCTCTGTTTCCTGGGGAAAACTCATAGCTGTGTTTACTAAGAGAGCGGGGATAGTACAGAGTAATAGGCAGGGGCCAGCGCTTTGGCTGCATGTCCCTTTTTCACAAATGCCCACTTGCTGTTATCGCAGAGAAGACGCACTGGCAGAAACGCCGGCATTATAACTGGGAGCAAGAAACCTCTTTTAAGTTTCTTGTTTCCCCATGACAGAGCCTTCTCACTGTCCTTAGACTCTTGGACAAGCAAACCTGACTTTGACCAAAAAGGAACCCTTGAGCGAGTATCCGCCCACTCCAGATCCACCCCCAGCACCCTGCATCACGCTGGCCCCTGTGTCACCCCACGGGCCGCATCTTGGCCTCACGCTGATGGCGCAGTCACACTGCAGGAGCCCAGTGCTGTCTGCCCCCCGAGCAGGCTATATATTGAGTTGTTACTGGGTGTTTGTTTTTCTTTTTTCCCCGAAACATCTGTTTTTGCTGCCTTGGGGAGCGTCACACAGAACCCAGCCTGAATATTTTTAAAATATGAACAAGGGCTTGTTCATATTTTGAGTGCTGGCAGCATGGTAGACGCCATATGGAGCCCTGACACCCTTCTCGACGCCTCTTCTTTCCCATCTACATCCCACCATCTTCTTAGGAGACACTTCAGTCGTGACCCATGAAGCTAAACATTTCGAGCTGCTGCTCAGGCGCTTCCTCTCAGTGTGCCCTCCCACTCGCCTCTCCGGCCACTCTGAGCTGTTCACGGCTCCCTGAACATGCTGAGCTGTCTCCCATCTTCAAAAGTTTACTCAAGCTGTTCCCTCCACCTGGCATGCCCTCCTTCTGGCCCCGTAGTCTTTGTGGAAAAACCAATCCATCTGTCAATAGTGAGCGATCAGGTCTTCTCAGGCGTCTTCTCTCATAGCACAGAGGCGACATTCTTTGCCAGTTTGCGACCTCCCAGGAGTGGGGACGCTGTCTGATTCTCCACTTCACTCCCCACACTGGCATGGAGCAGGGATTTTATGAGGGCAAAGAGAAGTGACTGGTTTGGGGGTGAGTTTAATGTAAAAGCAGTTGTATTGGGTTGAGTGCTCCTTACTTGCTGTGCAGTTTGCTAAACACTATATCCATGGCCTCGTTCAATACCGATATTAACTCAAAGAGGTAGATCCTGGTGTTTTCCCCTTCCTAAGTCGCCCCCCCCACACACACACATGCAGTCATCCTTCTCTATCTCCGTCTCCTGCTTTGTTTTCTTCAAAATATTTGTTTACTTGTTTATTATTTACCTCCTTCACTAGAAATCAAGATCCATGAGAACAGGGACCTTGTCAGTCTTGTTCACCTCTCTGAAGCTAACACCTCTTTACAGTACCTGACACATTGTGGGTTCTCAATAAATACTTGTTCACTAACAGAGTGTTTGGATAAATGACTCCCCATTTCACAGATGGGGAAAATGAGGTTTGGGTTAACCTGTCACACAGGTCAGAGTTTACAGGCTCAGGTTGGAATCCTGGCCTCCAACATAGAATGCTCCCTCCTTTGGAACTTCTCTACGCAGACAGATCCTAGTGCTCAGGACAAGTTCTGCTTTCCTGCTGCACATGGTTTCTGCCTTGAAGGCCCACCTCCCCACCTCTCTCTTCACCAGCTAAATGTCTTCTGCTAGGCCAAGGCAGGTTGTGCCAGCCAAATATGCCCTAATGCCACTCACACCAGAGATACAATAGTGGGGATTTCACACTAAGCACTGGGGACAAAATGGTAATTTTACAGACTCTGCCCCCGCAGCACAGATGGGAAAGACTGGCGGTTACAGTTGTGCCTCCCGAGGAGTGCTGCACCCCCTGAGCCCCTGGAGGTTGAAGGGCAGAGCAGGACCTCTCCCCACTTTGATCACTGCTTTCCTGAAGGAAGACGGGGGCATCATCTCCATAGACCTCAAATTATATAGTGGAGTGGAGTAAAAATCAGCTGAAGCCTTGAAGAAGGTTTTCTATGCAACCTAATTAAAAAGGGGAGACCTGGGTGTACCTCATGTCAGGACAGAAGTTGAAACTGACATATGACCTGAAGAGACTCTGTCCTAGGGCCAGGGAAGGTGCCTTGGCAGCAGGCCTGTTGCCTGAATGCACTGCTGGAAATCACAAGAACCACATTGTGAACCGAAGGGCAGTGGCTACCTTGCAGCTAGGTCTTTAGAGGAAAATCTCAGACTGGCAGCAGTTGTAAAAACTGAAAACATCTGACTCTACTTTTTAAATAAGATTCTTGGAATCGCCCATAGCAGAGAGGAAGTTTCCTAGTGATTAGTGTCCAATCTGGAGTTTGAGTCTGCCGAGGCCTTGGAAAATTCTTTAGCAATCAGCAGAGGTTACCACCTACGCTATTGGTAATAAGGCATCAACAGTAACCTGGCTGGATAAATGAGGCCTTGCTGACTTAACAGGCCCCCTCGTGTGCTCTCCTCACCAGTCAGTCTTTCTGCCCAGAGCTGAAAACAGAGGCCAGGCCTTGGTTGTAATTCCAACTGCGAGCTGTGGGACTTCGGCATGTCACTCCATTTCTCTGCGCTCAGTTTTCTTCATCTGTAAAATGTAGTGTTAATGCTATTACACAGGATTATTATGAAAACTGATGTGAAAATGTTGGTGAACTGTTTGGTGCCTACCAAATAATCATAGTATCCATTTAGCGAATCTTCCATGTATCATTAGTCTCGTCTTAGAAATATGAGAACTTCAAAGAGGCATCTCACCCAAGGTCATCCTGCTAATGTGCGCTGGGAGGGGGTCGTGAAGCTGCATCTCTGACTCTGCTGTGCGCTTTCTCCACTGTCAGTACTGCAGTGACTGAAGCAGCTCTTCCAAGTCTGAATCCACTGCCCCAGCTGACATTTCATCTGAGCAAAGGAGGGGAGGAATGAATTAAGCATCCCTTTATTTCTTGATCTAGATGACTTAATATCATCCCCAACCCTCTCCCTCCATAGACTACTACAGTGAGGGGTGGATGTTCAAGTCTTGAAATCCAACTCTACCTTGAGAAAATCTCACCCTATTGAGAATAGTTCAGCAACTGGGAGCAGGAGGGCTCAAAGTCACAAAATGCGGTTGTTTCATAAGGAAGCCAGAGGAGAGCATTTCTTCACAGAGGTGAACTGGTTCTTCAAGTTTTCTCCGGGAGGGCTGGGTATGAGCTTACTCTCGCTTTGCCCTCAGAACCTCAGCACTCCCTGTCCTTCATACACAACCAGCCTTTGCCAGTGAGGCATGGTCATTTGTCAGCATCTTCATTGTTTATTATACAGCATTTTCATTCATACCTGTGCCCCCAGTGGGTATAGGCACCTGATCATTGTATTGACAATTAGAAAAGAATTGGAGCCTGCGTTTGCCTGTACAAGTAAACTCTCCATGAAATTCCTGGGCATTTTCTCAAAGACCAGCAAGCTGCCCACAGTTTGGTTAGATGGAGAAGGTTTCTAGAATGACAATACCTTATGAGGTTGTTTTGATCATTCATGCATTCATGCATTTTTTAAAAATTGTTTATGTTTTGTTGTTCCCGAGCACAGTATCAGGTATTGGTGATACACCAAGATTAATATACCATTAAGGGTCCTTACCACCTCGACGCAATTTTATATAGTGATCAGCGCTGTGAAGACACTACAACTCTCTAATAGAATAGTGTGTGGTGGGTGGCTCCTCTAGATCGCTTGGTTGGAAAACCGCTGAGAAGGTGACATTGGAGCTGTGACCTGAATGTTAAGGAGCCAGTCATCACAAGCCATGCGGGGAAGAGTTTTTGAGACAACAGAATATGCAAAAGCCTTTAGGCAGAAGCAAGCTCAGCTTACTTGAGGGGCGGAGGAAAGCCAGGGCAGCCAGCAAGTGACACAAAAATAGGTTAGACAGGTAGGCAGAGGCCAAGCCATGTGGACATGTTTGAGCCGTGGCTTCATTCTAAGGTATAGCAAGTCAGTTGAAGGATTTTAAGTGGAGCAGTGACAATCTCTGGCACATGGTAAACATAACTGTCTGAATGCAATTTGAGAGCTAAACTAGAAGAATAGAAAACTAGGAAGAGCTGCAGTGGGGAAGAGGAATGCACAGATGTGGGGTAGGTTGTGCAGGGTGAGTGGACAGAACTTGCTGGTGGGGTTGGTGAGATGGGGAGATGGTAGTGCTAAGACTTTTGGGGCACAGTGGTTGGGCATGGAAAGTATTTAGTAGATAATACGCACTCATTATTATCTAACAGCCTAGTATCATAAACCAAGAAAACGGGCTTGAGGAGGACTCTTTAATCCACTCAGGTGGTCAGCACAGTGCCTGCAGCATGCGTGTGACAACAGTGTTCGCTCTTCTCCTCTGTTAGTAAAGGGCATTCTTACAGAAGGTGGGCTCCCAGGTATAATGATATATTCTGAAACCAGAAACTCTGACTTCTGCCATCAAAGCATTGTATGACTTCTAAACTCTCTATTCCTTGACTGCCTCATCCAACATTACTGGATAATTATAAAATATATTGAGTACATTCTAAGTGCCAGGTACCACGCCAAGCTCTAGATATATATAGATATACCAACTACTTTATTTACATTAATCTCATTTAATTCTCGAAACACTTCCAGGTTGGTACTAAATTGTTCTCCATTTCTAGGTTAGCACTCTGAACTCAAAATCTCACAGCTAGTAAATGGTAAAGCTGCAATTCATATTAGGTGTTTCTAACGTTTAAATCCACATTCATAACCCTCTGCTGGAGATGTAGCACTTGGTCTTGAGAGTTGGTATGCTTCCCATTTCCAACTTTCTGTGACTACTGGACCTCCATTCAAGGTCATCACAGAATTCAAAACTGCTGAGAATTAATCTGGGACATTAAAAAAAAAAAGTCTGTTCCTGTAGAGATTAGTGTCAAGAGTGTATTTATTTATTGATCCTTTCCCCCTCTCTCTTTGGTAACTCATAAGATATAGCAGCTGAGGCAACAGGAAATTTGAAGTCCAGCATTTTATTAAATTGTACATTTAAGATTTCTCTGGAAGGAAAATGCTTGAGAGAGATTTGGTTTCCATTATTCACTTGCCAAGAAAAGATGAGGAAACTGGGTCGGGTGTATTTCCTGAAGGTTCGGAAGCAGGTCGAGGTAAACCCTTGGGCTATTTTCTGCTTCACCCCCATCCTACCACCCTGGAGTCACCTGGGCTCTAATAGAAGATTTGATAAAGTTTCTTTCAGCCTTCACCACAGGAGGTCGTTAGTTATATGAAATCCTGCTATGCTGGGGAAGGGAAGGGAATCTGGGAAAGGCCAACAGAAAGGCAGAAAGGGAAAACTTACTGCCCCCCTGGTGTTTTCCTCTTTCAATTCAAAGAAAATTGAATAGGAAAATGGAAGTTATTTTAGAAGAAACACACACACACACCTCCACACACAATCTCATCCTCATAAAATAGTTTGAAATTGCCCCAGGATTGGCAAGGGTATGGGGAAAATGGACATTCTCCTACCTGTATGAGTAATGATGGTAAATCAGTGTAAGATGATTTCTGGAGAGGAATTTGAATGGTGAAATACCACATACCTTTAAAAATACAGGTCTTTTGCTTGCTGGAGAAATATCTAATTCTGGGACTGGGTCAGGAAACACATGAGTCTGGAACATTTTGTAGTGCCAGAAAGTAAGGAGGTACTCAAAAAAGAACACCCAAACACACCACACATAGACAGGAGTATGTCTGGGGTCCCACAGGTGCTGACTAAAAGAGCCCCCAAAGGTCAAAGCTGAACAATTTGGAACAAAATAAGGTAGTATTGGCTTATAACCCAAAGTATAAAAATATTGTGTTCATGTTGATGTAACCAAATGATTGAGTAAATAAGTGAAGCAGAAGAGACAAATCTTGTGTTAAGAAATAACTTATGTAGGGGCCTCCCTGGTGGCGTAGCAGTTGAGCGCTGCGCTGTGGAGCTGGCGGCAGCGGCGACGCAAGTTCGATGCCCAGCCGGGGAGAATCCCACATGGTGCGGCAGACCTCTCCTGCCTCGCCCGCTGCTCCCCTCAGCAGTGTATTTCTGATCTGCCTGTTCTGCTACCCGCTCTGTCTCTGGTGAACCCTCTCACCACCCCGCGCCTCTGGCCTGTACCCCAGCTTGTATGTATAAATAAATAAATCTTTAAAAAAAATAAATAACTTATGTAGATATCCTGCCCTCAGCAAGGGGGAGCCTAACTCCTCAGTCCTTACCTGTGGGTTGCTTGTAGGGAAGGGGAGAAAGAAGAAGAATGTGGCAGTGGGAAACCTTAGCAAACACTAACCACAGCCGGTGATGGAAGTCAGCACTGCTGAGTCACATTAGTGGCGCATGCTCTCATAGCAGTGTGATGAGAATGGTGCTTCACCTCTATCTTCTCCCTCCTAGAGGCCCATAATCATGTCCTAATCATGACAGAAATATCAGGCACAACCCAGCTGAGGCGCGTTCTACAAAGTATCTGACGCGTTGTCCTGAGAACTGTCAAGGTCCTCAAACAAGAAAATGCCTCAGGAGACAAGGTGACTAAATGTAATGTCTATCCTGGGTGAGATCTGGACTAGACACTAAGGAAATCTGAATAAAACATGGACTTCAGTTAATATTAATGTGCCAACACTGATGCATCGTAACAAATGTACTATACTAAGGCAAGATGTTAATGACAGGGGAAACTAGATATGATGCCTGTATGCTACCTCTGTGAGTGTAGACATCAGACAGCTCAGCTTTTGAAAAGTGAATTTGCCTAGACTCATTATAATTACTGCAGAATCACACAGAAAGCCAAGATGAGAACCCTAAGATCCTCTCATATTTTTCTCAGCTAACCCAGGATAAACCAAGGACATTTTACTTTATATTTATACCCCACTTAGTTCCACAGGTAGCACTATACATTTAGGTTCCGGTTTCTTAGAGCATAATAATCCCCTCATTTTCAGCCCCAGCTGTTGGGGCAGCTGCCTTGGAAGACAGACGTGGCCCCTCCGCTCCGTCTAAGAGTGTTCTGGATCTGGGGATTGGGCCCACCCCCAGCAGGACTGACTGCACCCTGACTGGCATGGGGCAGCCACAGCCTCGGGTGATGCCTCAAGGCAGCCCAGTTAGCTGCCTGAACAATACCTGTGTGGCTTCATCTTCGGAGAATACCAAACCCAGCTTTTTGAATCTCAGCCTGTCTCTCTTGTTGATATTTCTTAATTGCTCTATCCTCCTGAATTGAATAATCCCTTCACGGCAGTAGTTAATTAATTAATTCATTGCCAGGAACCTAGTAGATGTGAGTGATACCAAATCAGATGAAGTTGTATGATGGTCTCAGGAAAAGAGACTATTAAACATATGTGGTCATCGTGCCTACCACCTCGTTTTTTAACTTTCTCTTACTCTCTGGGGACAGAGCTCAAAAGCTGAGCTGCCGGCCCAGCCTGGCCCAGCCCGACCCGGCCCAGCACAGCCGTCTACACCTTGGCAGGCCCTGAAGCTCTGCTCCATCACAACTGCTTCATGAGAGGGAGCGAGGGCCTGAATGCGGCCTGCCTCTGCCAGCTCCTCCAGGTTCACAGACACCGTGAAACCAAAAGGATCTTATCACAATGCATCCAAATTTCAGAGGCGACACACCATTCTCCTAGCGGAGGCTCCTTTCTCCCCTCTGTCACCCCTCCTCCCCCCAGACAGGGAAGGGTTGAATGGCATCTGTCCTCCCAGTCGAAATTTAGGAGTTTTCAGTTCCTTTAGCAAAACTTGTTCTTATACCCCCTAAAATAGTTTAGAAAAAGTCTGTGCCTCTGCCTGTTTTTAAGTTAACTCCCCAAATTATTTATCAAGGTTTAGATAGTTGAAAGGATGTGATTTCTGATATATTCTGTAGTTTAGCTGTATTTAAATGTTTTTGTCAAAATATTGGCACTGCAGATGAGCTTATTACATTTACAAGCAAGATTCACTATATAATCTAATTGGCAAACACAGTCTTTATAGTCAAATATTCCAGCCAAATCAGTTTTCTTTCTGTCAGATCCAGTCAGACTTCATTTTTTTAGTTTAGCTAAACTTATTAGTACACACCTCATGGCAACTTCTGGATGTGAATTCTTAGATCTGAGAGTAGACAGAGAAGGGCACACAAGCTTGCCTGGAGGTCATTGCCTGGATGAAGTAGGTAGGGACTGTCTCCTTACTGCTTTCCCCGCTCTCCTAGGATTCCCCTTAGAAGTGAGGCTTCGAAAATCGCCCCGTGGTCAGGTTCAGCAACGTGAGAGGTATGGGTTTCTTTTCTAAAGTGGGAATAGGATGATCATGAAAGTGACTGTAGCTGAGCTAGAACCTATAGATCACAGGCATGTTTTGGAAAGATCAGATTTAAGAAAGAGGATACATGGAAATTAAGGATCCGAACATTTATTTCCTTTAAATGACCTTTGCCCAGTCATCCTCTGGAAAGTCATTATGAACCACAGGGTCGATGGATCCCAGTCTTAAAAGACTGCTGTCTTTAGATACAGCAGCTCGCTCAAGCTAGACCAGACTGGACCGAGGCCAGCTCCCTAGACTTCCCTGGATATTTATCTTCACTGTATTTGTTAGGGGCTGACTTTTCCAGAAGAGGAGTCAGAACAATGGAACTCAGTCTTTCTAATACCTGTATTTCACTAGATCTGGAGTTGTCATCAAAAATAAAAATAAAAACCTCTTCCTGCAAGCAAGGAAGGGCACTGTTGATCTCCAAATATTCAGAGGGCCTGTAGGGATAGGGTGTTTCAGAGTGTAGTGGGTCAGGTGCCAGAACTTAGGAACACTGAGAGGATGTTAGGAGGCGGCAGGTGTTCGTTCAGGATAAGAAAAACAATGACTTGAAGTAGGGAGCCAACATTTTTAACTGTTCATATTGCATAAAATACATAAGTTTCACAATTGCCCTGTAAGATAAGCAGTATTACCATGAACCATGAGGAAGCTGAGACTCAGAGAGGGTGAATAACTGATTCAAGGTACAACAGTGCATTAATGCCAGAGCAGGAACTTGAGCCTTGCTCAGCCTTCTGACTCCAAAGTCATCATGTAATGCCGCCTCTCTCATTGGCACATACCGACAATGGAATGGCTCTCTAATACCCTTCATTCACTCTCAAAAGAATAACAAGAAGAAAAAGCTATGTAGAAGAATTTCAGAAACCTCTGAGTACCTACTCTATAAACCAGGCTCTCTGACTTTCCCCCCAAACTAGCTCGACAAGTCTTGTAGAAAAAGAACCTGGCAGCTCTGAAAGAACTTTATTGATGATTTCATTATTATACCCAGTTTGGGGGGGGGGGTGTCGTTGACCTTTTAGTAACTATGATAATAATGTTCTCTCTCAGACAAAGGACCACACAGACACGATTTTGTATGTAATTTCAGTAGGTTCATGAACCCATTAAACTATGCACTCCAAGCAAGAATGATAAAAAGTGGATTGCATTGTAGAGAAAGCGCAGACACCATGCTAGACCTCTGGTAGGGAAGGGAAATCGAGAACAATACGCGCTTGCTTTGGACAGAACACCAAGTGGGACAATATGGCGCCAGTCGCCACTGTGCCTTGACTCTGGTGAGCAGCTTTCACAAAAGACCCTTTGTTCCTCTTGGGATAGATGCCACCAAAAACTGCCCCTGTCATCCCCCAGCCCTTCCTAGCATGCGTCCTCCATCCCACGACTGGACGACAGGCAGAAAAAGAGAATGGAAACGGGCAGCATTTTTGGGCAATGACAGCTGCTGAACTGGTTCTTTCAGCTCCTGGCGTGCACTTGCCTTAGTTTCAGGTTCCGTGTTTGATGTTTTTCCGCTTAGCAGAAGAGCTACAAGTCAGATGATATTTTCCCTTAAAGCCTTTCCCAAATGGATATAAAAGAGCGTGGATTTTATATAGACATAACTAATCCCTTATGCAAACAAAATGTGTAGTTTATAGCTGGAAGCTGATGCTCCCTGGGCCTTTCTTCGTCCCTGGCTCCCGCCCGCCAGCGGAAGGAATCTTCCTCACTTCTAGGCATCCGAGCCTGACAAATTCAGACTTTTATTCAGCCAAAACGGATCCTTAAATTTTAAGAATACAGACCTTATGATGTGACTAAGGATTTTCTCTCTCTCCGAGCTTCACTTTCTTCCTGTGGTAAATGGGGATCATGATAATATTATTATTCCCTACATTTTAGGACTGCTGTGAGGAATCATCAAAAGAACGGGCAGGGAGCACTTAGCGCAGTGCCCTGGAGCACAGGAAGCACTGGACCAAGTTGGCTTTTATTATTTTAAGGAAGCTTTAGAAGTGGATGAGGGGAAACTAGGCAAGTTGGCTCCTTTTCTTTGTGGATTGCACGTTCCTGCCCCATCTTTCCGGCTCAGCCCTCTAGCCTCCGTTCCTGTGTTGGCAGCGTTCTCTCCCAGGACCAGGCGCGAAGGGTCTAACCCTGAACACCTACGTCCCCGTCACTCCTCTGTCTTTGCCGCGGAACTATCACTGACATTCACATCACCCTGGTCAGGGCAGTACAACTGAGTGTTCTTCCAGTCCCTTTCTCCCTTCCTTCCTGTCTTTTCCCCCCTCATTCCGTTGTTAAAAACAACGTTTATTACTAATGCTATATAAACAATAGTTAATAAAATAGAAATACTGCTACTCTTTTATCCTCAAGTTGGGGGTAGGGGGAGAGTAAATAGGAAACAAATAATTTATAGGATGTGGAAAGAAATAAAATGGAGGTGAAAATAAGCAGGAATTCTACTTAGAGCCCTTTGAAACCAGCAACTGTCCTCTGTGGCATGAATTGAAACCTTGGCTTTATTCCAAGTGAGCAGTGCCCCTGGGACCACAGAGTGATCACTTCTCTTTGTGTTTCTCTCCTAACAATGGATATCTGAAGGCTTAGAGGAAGTCATACTTCTGATTTTTACCAGCAATTCATTTTTAAACGAAGCTTAAAAAATACTATGACCCTCAGGTGAGGTGCTTTTTTAAATAGTTACTCACTAGCTGTCCCAAGCACTGTGCATTTTACATGTGTTATCTCATCTAGCCCCCCAGTAGCCCAAGAAAGTGGGCTTTATTGTCATCATTTTCCCTGTAGTCAAAGACACCAGAGCTTGTGTGCCCCCAAGCCCGCCAGTGGGAGGGTTAAACCAGAGCCAGTAGACTAGAACGCGCCCTTCCTGCTGTGTCTTAGCTCACCTGGTTCTCCTTTCCTTTGTAGCGGTGTAGTGAAGAGGACACATAAAGGCTCCCATGCCCAGTGGAAAATCACCCCTTCCCCACATGTGTCTGTGATGGCGTCCAGCGTCCTTGGAAGCTGCCGGGCAACAACGGAATTTCACTGGATGCGCCCTCAGACCCGCCTCAGGCACAAGCTCCGCAAGCGCTGGCCCCTTCTGTGCTTCCTGGCTGTGCTGCTCATTCCCTCGTGTGGTAGGTGGCTGAGACGGCCCCATTGATCAACCGGGAGTAATTACAAAGGGTGCTTTGGCTAATTCCCCCACGGCTGCTTTGGGCTTTGTCAGGAAAGCCACCCACTGTAACTGCAGACCCAAGCAGTACCACTTCATGAGGAAGGACCCAGAATCATCTTGACGGGTGGTCTGAAATTTTTTCCCTACCTGGTAGTAAAAACCCTACTTTGTTCATTTGAAGTATGAAAAAAAATGAGGGCAACGTAGAACCAAATCAATCCATGTAGATAGTCTCTGAAAGTCCAGTTAGACATTTGTGGAAATGTGAGTTCATGCAATAAGCTGGGTGATTTGAAAATCGGGTTAGAGAAGGAGTTAAAAATGAGAAATATATAGAGCTATTTTTAGTACATGAGGCTATCCAGGACTTCAGATTCATAATTCAGTGCAGTGGAAATGAAAAAATGATTGAGGAGGTAGAAAGGAAATGACCTTAAAAAAAAAGAGAGAGAGGGCCAAAGAGATCTGATTAGGAGTTGAAATCAGTATTTCTGAACTCAAATTGCCTGAGTTTCCAAAATAGTCACTGGAGGATCTGATAGAACTTGAATTATTTGGGTGAATTCTGCAGGTTTTATAAGTCTTGTCACAACCTAAAAGACCAGAATGTCTATTACCAAATGGGAATTTTCAGTGTAGATTTGCCCCCCCCCCAGCTTAGCCTAATTTAGTTTTAAGTACAGTGTGGGGAGACTCTGGTCTGTGTTGTGCTGAGTCCAGCTCCCCCTCCAGGCAGATGGCCCTGCATGGACTCCAGGTGAAGCCCCTCTTGCCATGGTGCCTCCCCCGACCCCATCTCCCCTCCTGCAGACCCCCAGGTGACTGCCACAGGTGCCTCTCTCCTCCAGAGCAGCCTGGGCAGAAACACCCTGGGCTGACTTCTGGCTTTTCCCCACTCCCAGATCATATTTCCCGACAACTAAGTTTTTTACCCCCCAACTAAGCAACAATGTACTAGAAGAATATAAACCTGCAAACTAAAAAACCTGCATCTTCCGAGGCATCAGTTTTACTTAAATGCTTCGGAGCCAGGGATGACATTTTTATATAAAACAAACATTTATGTTATGAACTAGAGTGTTCATACACATAAACAGTTAAGATAAAATGGGCGACTTCACAGGTAATTTGTATTTGCAAATGGCATACGTGTTCCCTCTGCTCTGCCCCTGGTGGTGTTTCCGGTTTGCTTCTGAGAAGTACAGCTGGAGCTGCGTCCGACAGCCCTGGGGCTGCTGCTGACTCCAGGCCTGGGTTTCTAGCGCTGCTGAGGCCAAAACAAGGGGCTCCTTCTCCACCTCTGCCTGCCTGGGACCTCTGAGCCTATCACAGAGCGTTGGAGCCAGCAGATCCGAGTGCGTACAGGACGACTCTGACGCAGCTGCGGCGCTCACTTGGGGACGCTGCTCAGTGTCTGCCCTGCGTGCGCCGTGAAATGACTGTTCCTGTGACGTCAGGGAGCGCCTGTCACGTCACGCTTCTTGTTAGGGCTACCCTAGCTCACTGCATATGTCAGGATATTGGGCTGACAGGAGTTTGGACTGTTTGGTTTTTTTTAATGAAAGATTTTCTCCCAAACTGGTGGCCAGCAAATGGTTAAGACGATGCTTTTGCTATCTACCTGCAAAAAACAGCATATTTTGCATCCCACTAACTACAGCCCCAACCACATCCAACAAAACTACCCTGGAAGGAGGACCAACTTCTTAAAAAAGTCAAAAAAATCAGATGATGAAGTGGACTTTAAGGTTTGGCAGCTTTCTTATCTTTCCTCTGTAATAATTGTTTCGTCTTCAAAGAGCAGCCTTATCTTAGCTGAGGACAGATCAGCAGACCCCTCTATACCCAATCTTGGGTTACTCCTTTAAATCAGTATTTGGGAAACCCACACATTTATGCGGTGGTTATGATTGAAAATAAAAGATACACGCCAACTTGTCTCAATAAATTATCCTACCTGTGTAATCCTCAAGGAAAGCACTTTTGCTTTTACTTAGAAAGGATTTCAGATTTGCTTTATGGGCTCCTGCTGTCTTCAGCATCTGATGAAACTTTAACCAGGGAGGCATTAAACACAGTGCAGCAGCTCTGCCCGGGCTCCTGAGTTCCTGCTGGCAGCATTTATCAACGTGAGAACGAGGGTGCTTCCTGCAGTGGCACCGGCACCCCCCAAAGCTGGCGCATGCTGCCTGGCCTGAGTCTCCCCCGTCCTGCCAGGTCAGTAAAAGTTGGCATGCTCAAAATTGTGTCCTGACTGGCTGCAGGTTTGCAGGAATCCCTAGGGAGAAGTCATCCAGGGAGACAGGTAATGAACGTCTCCAGAATGAATTGGGTCCTCACAGCAGATCCTGGCTGCCTTCCAAATGCTGGGTATCTGGAGGCTGAGAGGGGGTTTATTCTTTGATTTGATGTCATTAAATTCAGGGCACTTCCAAGAAGTGTTTGGAGTCTCGGTCTGACAGCCCAGGAAGGGACAGGACCTCAACTAGGGACCAGCTAGGAGAGAGGTTCTGTGTGCTGTAGGCCCCACTTCTCGGATGATAAAACAAAGTTGGAGTGAAAGAGCAGCTCACCTTATTTTACACAGCTCAGAAAGTAGAACCAGCTCCCCCTAATTCTGGGGTCCATGGTGCACCTAAAATACAGAAAGAAAGGCAGGCCTCCGGCCCCCTTGCAGTGTGACCGTCCCAGTTTATGAATTCTTTTCAACAAGGTATATTGTGGCTGTAGGTTGGAGGCAGCACTGGCATTGAGACGGCCTCATTCTCCCACTTAGTGGCGCCATTAAGTACAAGTTGCTAATTTCAGCCTGCTCCCAGGAGTTAGGGGAGCCTTTCCATCTTCGTGCCAACCCCCATAAATAATGTTTCTAGACCTTCAAGAGTATAGAACTTCTCAGAAATAGCAAAAGTGAAGGATGTTCTGCTCTCTGACTTTGTTGAAAATGTCTGCTTTGCAGGGAGGGCTTCATGTTGTAGCCAACCAGCCACCTGCGAGCTCTGCACAATGTGGCAACCCAAGGGCAGCCCAAGCCCTGGCCGATCTAGACCCTCCTGCTTGCACCTGACCTGTGTGTGTTATTCCTAAGAACACACATGTGTAAGTAGATACATATGTATACAAATTCATCACGGAATTTAAGATTAATAGAAATCCAAAGCAGCCCCTCACCGTGTGGCCTGCCATTCACCACTGAGGTTTCAGCCAGCCCTGATCACAGGTGTCACCAGATAATTGGAATTAAAGTGCTTGCTTACGAGATATTCGCAAGTAGAACGACTCCTCAGCCGGGGTTCTGAATCGGGGAGCTAAGGTGACACCCCAAGGAAGCTATGCTCAGCCCAACCCCCAGATGTCTTATGACTGGGAAACCAGCAGCCATCTTGGTGACAGAGTCTGACCACCAAGCCCGAGGGCCCGTTGCGGAATTCACAGCTTCCAGCAGTGGCAGCGCCTAGGAAGTCCTCTTCCTCCATCAAGAAAATATTTTCCTGTCAGTACCTGAAATGCCACACTCACATAAAGATTGTTCCATACAAGCTTTTTTGAGAAGAAAGTCATTTGCATATTTACTCTATGACTAGCCCATCCATAATTCTCTGTTTAAAAAAAAAAAAAAACACGTCTCCTTGTGAGTCTTCCCATCCCAGCTGTAAGGGAGAAAAAGGCCCACAGGGCAGACTTCAGACCTTATTAATAGCGCCTTTGCCCAGCAGTGTCCCCGAAGCCCCCACCCATTGCAAGAGCCCTAAGCCTGGCAGTTCCTGCCCTCTTAGGGCAGTTAAAACAGGGCCATTTGGAACTGAAACACACCGGAACCAGCAGAACAGGGTCAGAACAGGAAAATGAAAACAACTGAAAGCACTTGTGTGTATACTGGCGCAAAAAAATAGCGGTAGAATCCATGCTGGGCTTGACAGGACCTTGCGGGGACAATCAATTTATACTTGATGCGAGTTCAACTTGACCAGTCTCCTGCAGTGACCGGCCACGCCACATGGGTGGGCAGGACCAAGGAATCCAGTCACACTCCCCCCCTTACTCATCTTCCCCTTTCACCCTTTACGTTAAACAAGGGAACTCTCAGTCTTTCAAGGGAATTACATGTTTGAGTTAATGTTTCAGTATATCATTTTCATACTGTAAATTATTTTGTAAGAAAGATTTACCACTACCCCAGAATGTTTGGACTCAGCGCCCCTGTGCATTTGGAAATCAATAAACTATTCCTGGAAATACCATTTGTCTCTCAGCGTTGTGCACAAAGGGCCCTGCTAGGTGTAAATATTCATGATCTGAGTTCTTGATTGTGGGGGTGCCGAAGGTGATGGCGTTTGGTTATCAGATGTGGAAGTCTCTCTCCTGACTTCCCCGGAGTGACTTCAGGGAGCTCTGGAAAGTGATAGAAGGACAGACTGAGCCGTCATTATTCACAGCTAAGTTTTATCCTCAAAATGACCCAAGCCTCGATAAAATTTTCTGAGCAAAGAATACTTGATCATAAATGTTGTTTGCAAACATCAAAGCTTTACAATTGAGATTAATCAGAGGGAGAGTCAAATTTTAATTTCTATCATGTTTCTAGAAAAAAAAACCTTTTAGAACAAATTACACTTAGATCAGCAGAGTCATCTCTATGGAACCTTAGAGGTATACATTTGATAGAACTTGCTCTAATTGATGAAGAGAGAGAACTAAGGTGTGAATGAAGCAATTCCTGCCCAGTTTTTAGTATTAGAGCCCTGGCATTGAAACCAAGAACCAGAAACTCTGGCTGTGAAGCCAAGGTGAACGGTACTGTGTGAATTGGAAGTACAAGTGCTGCCCAAAGACACTAACATTCAGCTTTCAAAAGTCCATTCTGAGACTCACCAGCAGGGTTGTCTGAAGGGTCTGCCGTTTAGGAGCCCTGCCCGATGCTCCTTTTGCCAGATGTCTCCATCAGTCCCCTTTAGGTAGCTGCGGACTCTGAACATTGGAGAAATTGCCCAAGGTAGAGAGATGAGTCAGATACCTGAGGTCACCCAAGGAGCCAGGCTGGTGAAGCCAAGAAGGCAGATTCGCTGTCTCCTGCAGCAATCACTCGCCTCCTTCTTCCCTCCCCAGTTGCCAAGGACACTTCTTGGTGGGATGAGGTTGCCAAGCACGGTAGCACTTGGGAGTCTTAGTGTTTTTAACAAACCACAATGTGTTTGGAGGTTTTCCCCCCTGCTTCCTGGTGCCAGATCTCAGCACCACAGCCCATTGTCTTTGTCCTTTGATTGGCTTTCCCTGTGAAAGCTACAACTCTTTATTTTGTTTCATTGATCTTTGCTTGGACCAACTCACAGGTGGCTCCATTTCCTTTACACTCATAAAGGTTGAAATTGCAGCTTGTCTGGAATCTCTCCTGACCTTAATAAGGTACACTCAGCAGAAAGTCAGGCTACCAGTCTTAAAAGAAGATGTCACAGAAGAGAAAACAAAAGCAGAGGATGCTTGAAGTCAATAGCTCCATGGAGTCTTTGGCGCCCCCTACGCGTGGAGGCCCCTAGGCACGGAGCTCCTTAGGAAACACTATGACCTCAGGTTTAAGGCATCCCTTTTGTGAGCTGAGGTGGCTAGCATTGAGCGAGCGCTTTCTCTGGGCCAAGCACTGTCCTAGTGGCTTTTTATCTCATTCTTACAGCACTGATATCATGTCCCACTTTATTGTTCAGAAATTGGACATGAAAGTTAAATACTATGTTCAAGGTCACACCCTAATAAATAGTAAGCCAGGACTTAAACCAAATCTAGCAGACTTCACAACCCCTGTTCTTAATCTCTCTTCTCCTAGCTGCACTGATCTGCCTTATATTGGGGAATAACATCGCTGCTCCTCCCCACACACACAATACGGCCTCAGAAAGGGGAATTTACCCTCTTTTCTTAGACCTTTTTACAGTGCGCCAAGTACAGCATAGAGTGAGGGCAGGAGGGCTTAAGGAGAGCAGTGAGATCCTCTCCTGACCTGAAACTACACTTTTGGAAGAAGAGAACTGCTGGACTTGCTTCACCTCCTTTATTCCAAGGCCATAAATAATAAAATCACCAAGAGAGGCAAAGCCATAGCTTCATCTGCCATGATCTTAGAATCCCGAAAGTCAGCCAGGTCTGACACCAAGTCTGGAATGTAATTAAACATCTTGAAGCCATCTCCAATAGCTTCATGGGAAGCCAGCTTCATGTTCTTGGAAAGGGACTGCAGGAGGAACTCGTCTCTTTTATACTTCACTTACTGAATATACTAGCTTTTGCCTTACAAAAATGGCCATGATGTTCGCACCATCTTAGGGAGTCAGTAGCAACTGTTAGCTGGGCACAGCCTTCCATCAGCTTCACCTGTCTGTTCTGAATGTGAAATCCAAGCAAGTGGTCTGACGGTGAACAATTGAGAGAGAACTGGAAAAATCTGGAACCTCTCCTGGAGCCACTCAAAAATGACCAAGAACTAGGATATAAGCCAGTAAGGCGTCCAATAGTTGAAACAAATACTATGAAGCCAACACATAAGAGGAAAGTCATACATCTACCCATCAAGCACTGACTCAAAAACTATTTATTCCTACTTGACACACTATTCTACATGTTTCATGTCTAGTTTCCAAGCTTCCTGCAGATTAAATTTATGCTTGAGAAACAGACTTCTAGAGTAAATTTAGGATATGTAGGAAGAAATCATGGTAGTAATAAACACAAAAAAAATGTACACTGAAGAGCTTAAAAACATTGTCAGGCATTTAATGCCAAAAACACCTCTGTATCTCTATATATCCTGGCGGCCTGACTATACCAGAGACAGTATCTTCATGGTTAACATGCTGACCCTGAGCATCAGGGCTGAAAAAAACTAAGCTCAGAGGATGACAAGAAATTGTACGTAAAACAGTTTAGAAATATGAATGGCAAACACACAAAAAAATACCTGCTAGGGGTTAAAAGGAACAAACCTTTGTCCGGAATGTTTAACAGAACAGCCCCCTGCCTGCGGTTTTATTATTGTGTGCCTCTTGTGTTTATAGGGTTGGTTGGGTTTTTGTGGGTTTTTTTTTCCATAACTTTCTAAGTGACTTTCATGCTACAGTGCTTTGCATATAATGTCATGAACAATGGAAGTGCCAAGTTTCCAATGTGATGAATAAAACTAATAGCCAGAATGCAGGTCAAATTCTGGTACAACAAATTCTACTATTATAAAATAACTTAAGCCTCTGTTATCTCTAAGCCCCTGTCTATTGCCCATTTATTTCAAGCAATAGTCATTACAACAAAATTGAGTATAATAAAAAGAAACTGGACCCTCACCCCAAGTTGGGTGTGACACAATTTAACCTGCAATAACAGCTTCTCACTTGTGTGTCTCTAGCTTTTTTTCTCCAAGGACAATAAAGCTTATGTAGACATAATACCAGCCTAGAAAGCTGGTGCTTAGTAATTGTTGCCAGGAGAAGAAAGAATTCAGAAGCAAAGGACACACAGAGTTGTGTGGTGATCCTCTCTGGGGAATTTGGTCTCCAGGCCACTTTTGACCTTAGTCCATGATGGAGTCATCAACCCAAGCATTGCTTGCCTCTAGTAGTGATGTCATACATATATTAAGCCCTAGAATGAAGTCATGATTTATTTCCGATGGATCACTGAGCACTTTGTGGCAACCTGCCCCTGTTGTGATGAACTTAAGATAAATCCAGAACCATGTGACTGGAACTACCCTTCCTCCCATAATGCATTTCTTTTAAAATTGTAAAAGCACATGTCACATTGATTATCTATAGAAATGATCTAAGTTAATCAACTGCATTCCACTTGGTGTACAGGTGAGATTTGTTTATGCCTATTCATTTTTTGCTGGTGGTAATGTGTTTTGTCATTTGCTACAGCTTCCTCTTTCCCTCCCTGCTCTATTCTTCCTCCCTTCCTCATTCTCTATCCTTCTCCCTCCCTCTCTCTTTCCTTCTTTCTCTGTTAAATAGCAGCCAAAAGGATTAAATCATAATTCACTTCTGAACTGTACAATCAGCAATAGGAAAAGGAGGGAGAAGGGGCAGAGGAATTGTCCACTTTTCCCGATGAAAATGGCTGGCTCAGACCCCACTTCACATCATGCTCCTAAGAAGTCCATGCATTCTGGGCATTGCTCAGCTGGAGGAGGCAGGCAGAAACCCTGAGGGTGAGCGAGGGTGGGAGCCTTGCCACTGCAGAACAGGCTCACCTCTGCTTGCTTTCCCCCATGAGCGTGGTGTGTCAAACATTCGCATGACCCAGGCCAGAGGTCAGGTTCAGAGGAGCTTGACTGCTTTTCTTGGCTCTTGAAAACACTCAGTCCAAGTGTGGTTCTCTGGCTGGATGGTGGTCCAGAGGACTTCTCATCTTTTTTATTAAGACAGCTGGAGACTGCAGGTGTTCCTTGGAAGGATCTTTTCTGTATTTGGTGTCTCTCCACACACTGGGGCTTCTGGGACCATTTGGAGTCAAATGGCGATATCCTAGTATCAAATTCAGCCCACTCCAGGTGGGAAGAGCTGAGCTAAGGAGCAAGATTGTTCTTCGGCTTTTTGGTGGAGGTGGGAGGCGGGGGGGAGGTCAGATGGTTGTAGGTGGAAGTGATTAAGAACCCACAAATAACAATAAACATGGCATTTCTCAACATCCAGACCAGCTTCCCATTTACTAAGAGGGGGATTCTGATCTATTTTCCCCAAATTCCTATTTTCCTAGAAGATACTGGCCTGTCTGATCACGCAAGGCATTCCTTCTGAGCTCATACCTAACCCACTTGTGGCCAAACTATACTTGCCTGTTAATTTACTCAAAGCTCATTTGTCTGTCCCCCACACACACCCCCCACACATCTGGCATAAGGACAAAACATGGAGAAAGAATTGAGTCACCTGGGATCCTCTGTTGTGTATGGTTAAGTGGTGTAACGAAGCCAACATTTCTAGAAGGGTCTGTCTTTTGCCATTTGTAAGATGGTAAGAAAATCCATCTGGAGTATTTATGCCCCTCCTGATTGCCAAGCGTGGGCTTTCATTTATATTGTGCTACTGAGGTCACTCGCTGCCCTCGGAAAAGACAATTTCACAATGACTTACTTCCTAATAATCACTGGAACGGTCTCGTGAGGATGCACACAACTGCTGCGTATCTTCGGGCTTGGCACGCTGTCAAATGGCAGGCTTGCCGAGCAATAAGGCCTGGTCTCGTTCACAGGCAGGCAGAGTGATCCAGAGTTCAGGCTTCCCCTTGCCTTTCATCATCCCACCCTCCTTCCTCTGCTCCCCCGCCTCCTCTTCTTCCGGTCTCTCCATCTGGAAACCATGAGCCTCATGGGTTCCAGGCACGAATTCTCAGATTTCAGATGCTTGGGAAATTTCTCTGCTTGGATCATTCTCCAGGAGGAAGAGAATTCAATTTGGGAGAACAAACAGCTGAGACCCTTCTTTGGAAGAGAAAATAAGTAAGGTGTGGTGCGTGTCCACCCCGTATCCAACTCAGCTCCAAACCCACCCACGACGTCTATCTACCAGCAGAAAAATCGTCGAGATCCCCCAGGAGGGAAAGAGTGGAAAAGTAAAGCCTCCACTCATAAAATGCTTACTGTTCTCCCTTCTGATGTATAAACGCAAGTGGCATCAGACCACACGATGCCATTGACTGTGTGTGTGTTCGTGGAGAGGGGGGAGGGTGGGTTGTTAGACCTAAGAGTAATGGAATGAGGTGAAAAGTAAAATTTAGGCCAAATTGTTAAAGAGAAACTGTTAAGGTGATGAACCACTTAAACCCAGTTTTGCATCTCCAGGAAAAAGCAATGTGTGGTCTTCAGTCTGTGGAGGGTGAATGAGCTTGCTCCTGGGTTTGAGAAGCAGACACATGTGGCTCAGGGATAGCTCTGCTCTTAAATAGTGCTGAGGAATAAAACCAGCAGCTGGGCCCTCTCTGGTGGCTTAGGGGTTAAATCTTAGTGCTGTCACCCTATGGCTTGAGTTCGATCCCCAGCCAGGGAGTTAACCCACATGGCGCAGCAGACTTCTCCTGTCTCGCCGGCTGCTCCCCAGTGTATTTCAGTAAACCTGCCTGCTCTGCTCCCCACTCCCCATTCTGTCTTTGGTGAATCTTCTTCCTTCCCCAGCCCGCCCCCTGCACCTGTACAAAAATAAAAATCTTAAAAACAAAATAAAAACAAAAACAAAAACAGCGGCTGGACCCACAGTGCTGGTGCATAGGAAGCCCTGAGTAAGTGGTGCTTGTGATTACCCTTTTCCCTGACTGCTGCCCCTCTTCAGAAGGCAGCCCTGTCAGGACTGTGGCGGGGAGGCCTGACCCTCCGTTGCCCCCCTTGGCTTCTCTGCCCAGCCCCTAACCCTCCCCTCTGCCTCACAGCCTCCCTACCACACTGGTCCAGTACGCCTCGTATCAGTTAGTTCCTCAGATGGTGTCTTTGTTCGTGCGGTTACTATCCATAAGTCCCTGAAGGCAACACTGGTTGTTCACTCCTGTATTACCAGTGCTGACGAAATCACCTGACAAAAGGAGACACTGAAAAAATATTGGTGGATTTGCTGACCGACAAACTTGATAGTATTTAGATCCAGAGTTACTCCAGATAGGACATCTTGTTTTGAAGTAATAATGGATAATAACAGCATATAGATTCCAGGTGCACAGCCTTTGACATTCACCCAGAACTAGGGTGTCCACCCCTCACCATATTTTTACCTCTTTAATATGATTTATCCCCACTCCCACACGTGCCCTTCCTGACAACCACTACTCTCTCCCATTCCGTCTTTTCCCTTTGCCTCCCCTTCTCTCTTCTCTCCTCTCCTCCCCTCTGCTCCCCTCTTCTCTTCTCTCCCTCCATGTCTCTTTTCCAGGCTGCTCTCTGGGGTTACTGTTTGACAAGTGTAGGCCACACCGAGCTCTGCCTCCACCACAGCAGAAAGGGCAGTCTGTGCCTGGCCTCAGCAGGGTTGGCCCTGGACCATCCTCAAATGCCTTTCCTGGCACTTAAGCCTTGAACTTTCAGATACACTCCCAGAGGGCTCAGCAGTGGGGGGCGAGAGGTGCCAGTGAGAGTGAGTGTGCGTGCAGTCCCAGAAAGAAGTGTGGCATCGAAAGGAGGAATAATGCCCTCTTCCCGACCGCTATTCTTTATATACTGAGTCAACGTTTATTAGAGGAGATGGGACCCAGTGCCCTTGCCTGTGCACCACACTCAGAAACAAAAAACCTTGACCCCCCCCCCCTTTTGGGACAATTTCCTGGTGTTACTCAGTTACCCCTTTTGGGCATCTCAGTTCACCTGCTTCCAAATGGCTTTCAAAGTATTTCTTCCAATTCCACACAATGCTTTCCAATTCTGCCTGAAAGGAGTTCTTGAAAGGATATATTTCCACTTCATTGCAATTTCAGTGATGTTTTTGCACACACACCAGCTCCCTCCCGGATGGACTGCTCACGGTGTCTGTGCGTCTGTCTGTACTCAGTCTGGGTATCTGGCGATGACCCTATAGAAAGTGTGAGGGACACCCGCTCACCACCACCACCACCCCCCCCCCCGTGGTTGTAGGCTGTCTCATATGCAGAGTTCGAGTTCGTGACCTTCCAAGTGAAGAAGAAACTCAGGGTGGAATTTTCTTAGGAGATGATGACATCCACTGGAATGTAACGAGAGCACTGAGCAATAGTGAAGAATAAATATCCCCACTTGCTGGAACAGCTGTCCTTCCTCCGCCGCTTCTCACCCCTTTCCTGAGCTGCCTCTGACCTTTACTCTCCCAGGAAAAAAGCAACAGCATCCAAATTGGTAAGTGAGACAGACAAGCCTGGCTAAAGCTACCCCAGAGTGGCCCCAGTCCTTAGGATGATTCACACCAGATGAGGGACTCTGTTTTGGGGGTTGCACACCTGTGGCTCTGAATTAGATCCACCCACTCTCCTGTTTCATGTTCTCTCAGCCTGACCTGACAGGACACTCAGACAGCCATTAACTTAATTGGAGGAAAAATCACTTCAACTAGTTGCTTGGCAGAGATTAAATAGAACAACTGAATTGGTTGAATTATGCCTTTAAAAAAGAGGTTCATTAGGCACAGCTGGAGTGAAATCCTTTTGTGACCTGTGTCAACACCAAACTCAAACTCTGTTAATGAAGACCCAAGAGGTGGCAGTTCCAACAATAAGTGCCCTGTTGGTGCCCCTTCTTGTGTGGGCAGCCCCAGTAGTTCCTCTACCCAAGCTCTTCCTGAAATGGAGGTGGGTTCTCTTTGAAGTGCAATAATGAACAAGAATGCCTGATATGGCACAAACTAGAGCACTTTAACAAGTCACTCGTAGGAGCCCCTGTTCCTCCATCTCCTTATCTCTAAAATGGGAATAATAATAGAACCCACCACACTGAGTTGATGAGTTGATCAACTATGATAATGCAAGAAAAGTGCTTAATACAGTGCCTGACGCATAGTAATAAAAGTTGCATTCACAACAGCTAAAGCATGGAGACAGCCTACATGCCTATTGATGGAGGACTGGATAAAGAAGTGGTGGTGTAACATACTCAGTGGAATACTACTCGGCTGTTAAAAAAGATGAAATGTTGACTTTTGCAACAGTATGAATGAAACAAGGTGATTATGAGAAATAAGTCGAAAAGTGAAATATAGTCATCCAATCATTATATATATTTGGTTATATAGATAATGATTATATATATATTTGGTTATATAGATTACCAAAGCAAGCAAACTAACAGATCACAACACAAATAACTCTTAGACTCTGAAAAATATAGAGGTCACCACAGGGGGAAGAGGAGATGGAGGGAAGGGTAGTGGAGGTCGGTCTGACAATGGAGAGGGCACTAGATCTTTGGTGGGGGGGTGAGGTGAGGCTTAGACAATATAAGAGGTGAAGAAGTACCCAACTCCCCCAAACTACATAGTTTGGTAAATCAATAAACTTTTATTTTAAAAATGAAAGTTATCACTATTAGCATTATTATTATCGATTGATCAAAGTACAAAGCTAAGATTTTTGAAAGGAAATTTGGTGATAGCCAATACCATTTCTAGAAATCTCTATCTGAAAGAAATAGGACATATACACAAAGCTGATTGCCTAGAAATGTTTATGTAGCATTGTTTTTAATGGCAATAATGAGGTCATGACGTAAGTATCCCTCTACAGGGACCAGCATCTGTCCCTGGGAAGAACACCCTGCCAAAAATCAAGGGTTTCTTACTGCCCACTCAGCGCAGCCGACAAAGCTTTTGAAAATCACCGTAGCCTCCGTGTTTAGATTGGCAATCACAACTTTCCTTCCTGCAATCATGGAACATTCTCTGGGATGCTAATGAGATGGTGATTTTGTTTTACTGGGAAGAGTGGGTTTGCATCACTCAAGCCAAACTGAAGGGGCACAACCCTGAAGGGGAAAGGCTCAAGGGTGTCGGCTAAAGGATACTCTGTTCCTGGCACAACCTTCTCCTTCCTGTGACCTTCAGGTCATGGGGCCAGGGGGTGGACCCAATGAGTGAAGGTCCTGACTCTGGCCACTGGAAACCTTCCTTTGAGCTTTCTACCATAAGAGGAAGAAGAAAAGTTTATCTTCAAGTTCACGTTCAAGTAGAGAAAGTGGAATGACTATTTCCATCCCTCGTGGCTCCCCAGTCCCAACCCCTTGGTCTCCTCAATGGGGTTTCCCAAATCACCAAGCCAGAGACACTGGTTTGGCAGTGGTGCCAGCCCCCTCAGCCACTTTAGCACCTCCACCCTCTGTTCCTCCAGAATGAGCTCCTCACTCTGCGGTCTCTGATTTCTACCATCAAGGAGGATCAATCAAGATCCTCCAAGATTCTTCAAAGCAAGAACTGTGCTCTCTTTGTCTGAGGTTCTTGTTTTCTTTGGGTCATCTTCTCCACCCCTGACCCTGCTATTGCTTCCTTTTTCCTGGAGCCCATTTTCCTTACAGGGGCAATGAATCTATTATTTATTTAATTCATTTATTTCTATTTAATGAAAGAGGAGAGAGCACACACCACAAGAAGGAAAAACACTGCCATTCTGGGCACTTCTTACAACTGCAAAAATCCACCTCCTATGGTAGTGGCCCCATAACACATGTCCTTGAGTGCTCCATTTTGACCTTGAGCTTTCAGAATCCCTCCTCCTGGCTTTTGTGAGGCAGAATGGAAAAGCTGGGGAGAAAACCTCCCCCCTCCTTGAGTCTGCAGCCAGCACTGAGCCTGCAAACAGATCGAGAAACAGATGCTTTACAGCACTGTATTCGCAGCAGAGAGTGAGCAGGTAGGAAGGCTCAGCAAGCCCCAAACTGCTCTAAGGGAGATTATGATCCCCGTTGTCCCTCGAGAGTCATGTTCTCCACTGCAAACCAAGCTCAGCCTTTTTTTCTTGCCCCATTTCAGCACATCTTTTGATGAATATTGACACCTAGATGTAGTGAGGCAAGACTGAAACCTCAGCCTCTCAGCTCTGTCACCCCTGGAGTCAATTTCCCCTTTAATAGGAACTGGAGGGTTTGCCCCTGCAGTTCCAGACGCGGCCAGCAGGGGTCTGACATAAGTTGCTTTTAACCCACACCGACTGGCTCCACCATTCCTGCTAATGTGAATGAACTTTAGTAAGGAGCTAGCACCGTGGTTTGAAGTGGCAGAACTTCTAGGTATAAATAGTGTATCCGTTTCTGTAGTAATATTATGAACAGTTCAGCCTACAGGGCATCCGTTTTCCTTATGCACAACAAAGTGCTTGGTTTAGTTCAGTTTTCATGTTTATCCAGAAAATACATTCCCAAAGGGAGCTACATTCATCCAGGTGCTTGGACCATCCATATTTCAGCCTGAAACAATTCACTCGTTGCTTAGTCCCTAAAGAAGAAGCCATGAGTTCTGAAGGTAATGTTCATCAAAACAACACTGTCTAAAAAAGACAATTTAATATCTCCAACTTATAGATGTTAGTGTAAAGCAAAGCATGTAGAATTTGGGGTCGTTTTTAAGATAGGTATTTCAAACAATGAGCTCAAGCCTATGCTGTCCTTGAATGTATTTTTATGGTGGGTGATTATTAGTTATAATAATGATTAAGCACCTTAGGAAAGAATCAAGCTTCCTGGCTTTCAAAGTCCTTTCACACGAGAACTCATTGGTCCTTTTTTGCAAGGAAGAAATCATTAGTCTCATTTTATAGTCAAGGAAATTGAGGCTCAGAAAGTTGAAGAGAGTTGCCTGGGATCACACCACTAGAACTGCTGCCAGCCATTTGCCATTTAGCTAATGTTGCAATAACGTCCGTGGCTGTTAAAGGACTCTTACATGTGCAAACCTTTCTATAATGCAACCCGATTATGAACTGTCCTTTTTTCAGCAGTTAACCTAATTGTACTTATTAGTGTCTGTTTGTCTTGCTACCATGCCAGAATACAATGATACTGTGATCGCTGTAAACAGAGGGTGCCTGCTCTTCAGCGAGCCCACCTTCCTCCCCTCCACTCAGGCCTGTCCTGCCTTCTGCTCTTTGGTGAGTTGGCAGGAAGAGGCGAGCACCCCACCCACCAGGAGCCTCAGGTCCCCCCTGTCTTCAACAGGCCTCCCTTGACAGACCTAGGAAATCAAATTGTTTATCAACAGTCCCAACAACCCAAAGAATGAGGTACTGTTATTTTTCCGGATCTAGAGACAAGCCCGAAAGCCTCGCTCGCCCACATTCACACAAATAGGAAGGGCTAGAGCAGAGAGGTGTTCCCAGGCAGCCTGGCCCTCCCCAAGTTCACAACCACTATGGGCATCACCTACAAAAACCCTCCAGGTGGCACAAGGAGGTAACAGGAAGGACTCCTAACTTTCCCATAAAAAGTGGGGTGCCCGTGAGGACTAAGTGGAGAGGAATATTGCTATACCTTGGAGGATTGAGGGAGAAATGTTACAGATTTTTTAAATATAACTTTCCATCAAAGTAACATTGTGTGATAGCACTATATAGGTTTCAGGTGTACATCATTATAAATCGATCTGTAGATACTAATTAGGTTCACTGTTAAAACTCAGATGCTCGTCACGAAATGAGAACTTGGAAGAACATTACGGACAGCACTGTGATCTTGAACTACTACTCCAAGCCGTTCTGTTTCTCTTCACTTTCTCCCCTTCTTTCATTTAGAGATTTAGTGACCCCAGATCCACCCGTCTGCCTCCAACAGGCTACCCTTCATCCACTAACACCTTGCTCGCTCGCTAACTCGCTTGCTCTTCTAGAGGGAGAAGCTAGAGCAAGACCCTCCTACCTAGAGCAAGAGACTCTCCTTCGTGGGCCAAGCCAGTGAGTGCCCCACCCAGCCACCCATCTTTCTTCCTGCCCCCCACTTTTTTTCAGGCCAATTCCCTCTGCTCAGAATGCCCTGTTCCACCAAGAAAATTCTCACTATCCTCCAAAGCTCACCTCTACCATAGAGAAGTTTCTGGTGGTTCATTTGAAACCCACAGATGCCACCAACATGTGGTGGCACTTAACAGCATGGACCTTCTCTCCCCACCAGGTATTAATAAGCAGCAAATATGAGACACTGACATTTGGTGTCCTCTCCCTACCTTCCACCAATAACGGAAATTCGAGAATACTCAAAAGGCATAAGATTGAACGAAGCTCCCACCCGCCGATTCCCCACCCCTGCCAGCTCCTGAGCTACAATCATCATAATTTGAAATGAGTCGATGTTTTGAGAACGTCTTCCTGGAGTGACAGTGTGGCTTCATGATTAAAAGCGCAGGCATGGAAGCAGGCCGACCAGAGGTCAAGTGCAGACTCTGCCACTTTCAAGTGGAGGGCTGCGATAATCTGAGAGTTTGTGTCCCTCTGTGGGGAAAATGGAGTTACATGGGCTCTTTTTTGCCTCCCTCCTTGAGCATCTATGACTGCCACCTGTGGCCTTGCTTTCCACTCAGCTTTCATTGCCCACGTGTGAATCGTGTTGGTGCAAAAAGCTCTTGGGAGCACGGACAGCCCTGTCCAAGAGGTGTGAGTGAGCACTGGGCATGCGTGCCTGTGATTACAGACCTATAAGTGAGCATGCGGGGCCAAGAGATAGAGGGAGTGGAGAGAGAACACCAGAGAGAGGTGAGAGCACAGAGGTCATGGCACCTGGGAGGCTCCTTTGCTGCCAGTCCCCTTACCTGCCTGCTGGGCCCCCCTGCCTACTGGCCCCCTTGCCTGCCTGCCTTCTGATGTGCCTGTATCTGGCCCCCTGCTTCAGCATTAAGCCCTGTCAAGGCTTCCAAGGGCTCCAGGAGTCCTCCTCCATCTGCCCGAATTAACAGTGGATCTGTGTGCCTGCCTTCTACCTGGTTTGCCACTACACCCCCGGGGGATTTCCTGTGTTGGAATCCTAACCCCCAATTACATCACAAGGGTGGAGTTGATCATGAAAAGGATCTGCGCTCTTAGTGAAGAGACCCTCAGAGTCCCCTAGTCCCTGCCATGTGATGCTAGAACAAATAACCTGCCACCTGAAAGAGGACTCTTGCCCAGCCACGCGGGTGCTGACCTCAGCCTTCCAGCCGCCCACTGTGAGCAAAGTTCTGTCATTTACACGCACCCGGCCTGGTATTTTGTTACACTGGACCCCACGGACTAAGACAGGCGGCGCGGGGTTTCCCGAGCCTCTCAAAGCTCTGGTTCCCTTATCTGTGAAAACCTACTTCACAGAGGTTTGCTGAAGTTGTAATATCAAGAGGTGCCATGAACAGTAGCTCTTGGGGTCCACCGGGGCTCAGGCACTCCTACTGGCTCTCATCTTGCAAACGGGGACTATGGAGGCTCCCTCACTGCTCCCTCCTGCCCCGAGGCCGGGACAGAGGGAGAAGCAACACAGAAAATGCACCTGTACTGGTGCCTCCTTCTCCTCGTCCAAGTGCCCTCTGGCGCAGGGACCTGCCTGTGTCTCTCACCCACCACTCACGGGCCTGTGGAAGAGCGGCCGGCACGCAGCTTGGAGACGGATGGCGGGGAGCTGAGTTCTGTCTGACCATCCTGTTTTGCCCTCAATGGTTCCATTTTTATCACCGAGGGTCCCACATTCTGGAAACCCCTCAGTCCCAGACAAACCAGGACCTTCGGTTATCCCTGCGCCGCTCCTTAGCAGGCTGTGTTCCTGGCTAACTCCTCCTCTCCCTGCCACGGAGATTGCAGCAATTCTGCCGTCAGCCTTGTAACTGCGAGAGAAGTAAGTACCTGGGGCAGCCTCTGCCAGAAACTCGGTAAACACCACGGTCGGCCTGGGCCGCCGGGCCCACCCCAGGTCCCACCCTAGCCCAAACTGCCCAGAAGAAGCGGTGACTGGCACTCTTCCCCCAGGGGCATCACTTCCCTTGGGGTGGGAGGGCGCTTCATCAGGACATACCCAGGGGAGCGCTCCGCTGACACCCACACCTGTGCGGCTGAGTCTTCCTCTAAATCCTGATGCTCCCTAAGCCAGGGTGAATTCAAGGCCAAGGGCGACCGTGGGGTTAAAGGGAATGGGGCAAGTTCTCCCTGGGACACCAGGGAGGCTGGAGGTGAGGGGAAGGTGAACAGAAATGGGCAGCTGCATATCTTTAATGAGGGCAGTGCTGTTGCCTTCCCGGGAGCACATCAACAGCACTAATGAACCTGAAAATCAATCCTCACTGCTGTGCAGGGGGCTGGCCAGGTCAGCTGGCAGCCCGGGCTTTATGGCTCAAACCCAGCAGGGAACCTTCCAGGTCAACATGACATGAGCAACACCTCACTGGCAGTATCCGGGACTTCTCCCAGCGTGTCTTTCCAGTCTTCCTGCTCAGTGCAGTACCGTTTACTGGGTGTCTGGGATGTCGCACTACTTTTCAAGGTAGACAATATCAGTGTCTCCATTTTCAGATGAAAAAAAAAAAAAATCCTGGCCTAGAAAATCTAAGGGATGTTCCCAACGCATTTTAGCCAGATGAAAGTTAATGATTACGAGCAGTGACCTTCAAACTTCTGTCTCAGAATGCTATCAGAGAAAGCATCCTGAGAAAATATCCCTGATGTGTATATGTAATTCATTTCTAAAATATGGCCATGACTACTGAATTAATAAATTAAGAGATTATAAAACATGAAAATAAACATTAAAAGTAAATGAGATTATGCATATAAATAGAAGACCCAACAGTTGCTTCTCCCATCCCGAGAGATCATTTTGTACCAACAACGAAATAGGTAGGCACTTGAGAGACACAACTCCAAACACCTCCTGAGCCAGGCAGGCAATATAAATAAGAGGAGTGGACTGAGTGGAAAGAACCAGTGGTACAGCAGTCAAGAATGGCAACTGATTCTCAGGCTCAGTGTTGGGAGTGGTGGGGATTGTGGCAAAAATAAGTAAATCAATCTGAAGAAGGTGGCTGTTACTTAACTTCAGCCAATAGTTTAGATATAAGAATGTGGTCCCAGAGTTTCCAATTTTTCAATAGAAGTAAAAAAAATCATTTTTAAAAATTTTATGAAGTTAAGGTATTGGCCACTGATTTTTTCAAACAAAATTCTTGGGGTCTAAGGGTATGAAAATCAGCTACGGATCTCCAAAAGAAAGAAAGGAAGGAACTTGGCCTTTGCAGACAAGCAGTCTTGATTTTGAATCCTGTTTCTACCTTTAACAAGTAAGTTAACTTCTCTGTGTTTCTGTTTTTGGACCTTACAACGGAAGTAACAATTTCGTAGAGAGCTAGTGATAGTGGACATGAAGACTTTAGCACAGTGCCTGACACATGCAGAGGCTCCAGAAATAGTGCCTGTTATGAGGGGAGCCCCTTGGACCCAGCCCTACTGACAGCCCACCCAGTTCTCTTTCCTCTCTAAAAAGACTTAAACCACATCCCTGGAATTTGGCACCTAAACTCCAGTCCTGCATTTTGCAAAATTCATTCTCTCTCCCAGGAGTTCTTTCCCACCCTGGTTCCCAAGAAATATCCAGAAGCCCAAGGAATGAGCTTTCTGTCAGGCTGGTGTGCCAGGGAGCATGGAACCAGGATGGAGCACTGGAGTGGGACTCAGACATTCTGAGTTCTGGTCCTGGTGTGGCCAGTAAGGGGCTGTGTGAATTTGGACAAGTGACTGAAGGTCTCTGGGCCTCTGCTTTACCATTTAGAAAAGTGGATACAAAAATACCCACCGAAAGGGCCAATTAGGAGAAGGTAAAATTATATATTGAGCTGGCCAGTCTTCATCTGCCCCCACCTAGACCCTGCTTGTGAGTCTGATTTCAATAGGCTGCCTCAGTGGGCCCTCTGCTGGCTCCCGGTGGGCTCAGCAAATGAGATGCCCCAGAGGTGACCAGCAGTGGAAGGAAGGAGAGAGGGGAGCATTTGTTCCCTCAGCTCCTGGGCACTGGAACTACAGTCTATGCAGTGGCTGCTTCTGCCTGCAGCTACTGCTCTCTCACTTCTTGGGGCTCACTTCCTCCCCTTCCTCTCTTAGCCCAAGGGTGGTAATAGCACATCAGTGTCATTCACCCCTGGGGGCTTCACCACCCCTTGTGAGCTTCCCTGCACCCTGCCACATCTTTGTTAGAAACCCTCATGAAGTCCCCTCAGTTACCTGATTATCATCTAACATTCCACATATATAGCACGTGCTTGTTTTCCCTTTTCCCTTGGAGCCTTGGATGTGAAGTCACTCAGCATTGCTAGAATTAATTTGAAATCATAAGGTTTTCTGCTTCCCCCTCAGGGGAATCCAATTATCCAGCTCCCTCATTCCCTGAGTGCCCGGTCCACTGAAATCCATATGTGTGGATGGGTAATTTGTTCATTCACAAATGTTCGTCCCTCAGCTGTCATGTATCAGGCCTTGAGCTGGGTCCTGAAGAGCCAGGTGAGGCCAAGCAGATGGTGTGTGTGGTTTTGTGGAGTTGAGTCCCATGGCATGACCTGGGAGATGTAGCAGAGGTGACCTCTTTGCAGGCTTCATGGCTGGTCAGAATTCCTGTGGGTACAAAGGCCCAAGGGTGCTCCTCAGGACCATGTGACTCTGCAGTGGGTGCTTGCAGCCAACACCAGGGTGTGCTGACCCAGCTCCCATCACAACTCCTCGGCACCGCCTTCCAGTTCAGTTCTGCAGATCAGACTTGAGCGTAAATCATTTAGAGGAAGCTTCTAGGAAAGCCCTCAGTTTCCTAGAAAATAGGCTGCTATAGACCTTCATCCTCTTTCTGCACTTTCCTTTCACCTGCTTACAACAAAGGTGTGACCTGAGGCACAGTGACCTCTTGGGACTCAGACACAACCAGCCAACACTCTAGAGGGGCCTGAGCAGTGTATTTTTTTGTAAAGATTTATTTTTGCATAGAAGAACTGGGGTGTAGGCCAGAGGTGCGAGGGGTGCGAGGACTCACCAGAGACAGAGTGGAGAGCAGAACAGGCGGATCTACTGAAGTACACTGCTGAGGGGAGCAGTGGGTGAGACAGGAGAGGTCTGCTATGCCATGTGGGTTAGCTCCCTGGCCGGGGATCGAACTCAAGCCACAGAGGTGATAGCATGAGACATTGAGATTTAACCCCCACGCCACCAGGAAGGGCCAGGAAGATATGTTTCTTACGTTCTCGCAGTCCTGGCCTACCCCACTCTGGATTTGGAGAAGACAACTAATATTTGATTAAGCCATACGTATGTCAGTAGGTATGGTTAAACAAATCCAAGAGAAATCCTGTCTGAAAGAAATTTTTAAGATTGTCTGATCAACACCTTCCACTATAGATGAGGAAACTGAGGCACAGTGAGGGAAGAAACTTGCCCCAAGTCAGGCAGCCTGAAATATGTTCCTCTTGTTCACACTGACCAGCTCCTGCAGTGACTTGTGAGCTGTGTGTGAGTGTGTGAGTGTGTGTGTGTGTGTGTGTGTGTGTGTGTGTGTGTTTCTGCTGTTTACCTGGATTGCAGGTCCTTTAGAGAGAGAGTTCTTCTCCTTCAGGCCTCCTTGGCCCTCTAAATCAACAGCTAGACAAACAGTTCTTATTTTAAGCCACTGAGTTTTGGAAAAGGGTTGTTACACAGCAAGAGCTAACTAGTACATAACATTCATTGACCTTTTACAATAGACTGACTCTACGCTAAGAGCTTTACATAAATGTGACTCTCATCACAGGCCCATGAAGTAGATCTTGTGACCTTCACTTTGTAGATGAAACACATTTAGAAAATTTACATAGTCATGCAGTAAGAAGTGTATCCAGGACTCGAACCTCACCTGGGTCATTGCAGCAGCCCCCTGAGAGGCCTCCTTGAACCTCCTCCTCCCTACTATGACCTTGTTCTCACCTCAGCTGCCGTTATCATTTGAAAATTAAAGTCTAGTTACGTCATTCCACTCTTTGATAGCCTTTTATTCATCCTTTGTTAGGACTGCCATAGCAACTTACCCTGGACTGGGAGGACTGAACAACAGATGTGCATTTTCTCAGTTTTGGAGGCTGGAAGTCCAAGATCAAGGTGTTGGCAGGCTTGGTTTCTTCCTAGGTCTCTGTCCTTGGCTTTCAGATGACTGTCCTCTTGCTGTGTCCTTTAGGGTTTTCTCTATGCACGTTCATCTCTGCTATCTTTCGGTGTGGTCAAATTTCCTCTATGACCATGTCCTCTAAGAGCCCATGTGTCCCTGCCACATCTCAGTTTAGCTCCCTCCCCTTCTCCTTGCTCACTGTGCTCTGGTTACGTTGGCCTCCTACCTCTTCCCATCGACAAAGTGTCCTCCCCCCTCCTACCTCTTCCCATCTATAAAGTGTCCTCCCCCTCCAGGCCCTTGTTACACCCTCTATGTCCTCTGCCCAGAACATTCCTCCACCCCAAATATCTGCAAAGGCTCACTTTTACTTACCATTATAATGGCTCTAGCTTCTTACATTGTCTTGTTTTTCTTTGGAACGTTTATTACTACTTGGTATTATCTTTTATTTGTTTGTTGCTCATTTATCTGTCTTTCCCACTCGAATATCAACTCCGCAAGGCAAAGGCTTCATTTATTTTATTCCCATAGATATCCCAGGGCCTAAATATAACAGTACCACACACACAAAATAGCTCCCAATAAATGTTTCAAAGAAAGAAAATGAAGTGAAAATAATCAATGAAAGGAATGAAATGAAATGGAATGAAATGAATTGAAATAAAAGAAAATAAAAACTGAAGGAAAAAAGCCACAGACAAGAAAGAAGAACAATCTATTGTTCATGCCAGTTATGGCCTTTTTTCTTCATTTCAACATTTGACCTAGGAGTTAACCACTTATCTTCGGGAAGTTACTAAGCATCTCAAGACATTTAGCGACAAATCTCTCCCACTCTGTCATCAACTGATCCCAAATGCAAGAATCCAGAAAGTTGCTTGTTTTTCTTCCTGTTTATCTTCTTTTTCACCTGCAAACGACAGCCCTAAGCAAAGATACTCCCCACAGGTTTGGTAATGAAAACATTGAGAAACTAATATGCAAATGATCCTTGTATTGTGGGTGAAGGAATTCAGATCATTTCAATACAGAAAAATGGGGGAAGGAACAAGGGATACAAAAATTCTGCACTCTTCTGGCTGATAGCCACAAGGGGTTCTCCATGATTCTGAGCTGATCCATCTATTTGAACATAATTGCAGCTTCTAAAATTGTAGACAGGGAAGAGATGGGGGGACAAAAAAAGGACCAATGTTTTTTTATTATTATTATTCAACCATTTTAGTGGACTTAAGACAGATCTGCCTCCCCTTTGGGAGTCAAACCTCAGTCTCCAGTAAAACAGGATTTAGAGACAATACCCTGTAAAGGTGAGGCTGGCACCCTCTTTTTCTGGCACTGCAGATGCATCTGATGGGGAACATCTATTGAATCCTCACAACAAACACAAGAAAGAGGTGTCCATCCTGTTATTGATGAGGAAACCAAGACTCAGAAATGTGAAGTATCAAGAGAGTTCAAAGGGGACAGGGTTTGAACAGGATTCTAAACCCCAATACTGAGCAACGGGGATAAATTTACAAGTTCGGCTCATTTCATTCTGCATTGATTTCCCCAGGTCTCTGGAATTTGAACTTCCCTGCCAGTTATCATCTCATAAACTCAACAGGCTTTATTGATTGTCTCCTAGGTGCCAAGAACGGTGCTTTGCCCAGTAGCTTCTAGAGAATGATGCGTGAACGATGACATGATATAATTTAAGTGGTGAGAAAGCAACTCCAAGTGGGTATCAGAGCTCTTTCTCAAATTGACTTACTTTTTCACTGTTGAATAAATTGTCATTTGAAAAGCTGGTAAAAGTGCCTTCTTTTGGTGAGCCAAGGCAATCAATATGTGCCATTTAAAATTTTCCTTTTTGCTGTTCCCCTATTCAGGCAGATTGGAGAAAAAGCAAGCATTTGAGGACTGGGATTGCTAGGCAAGGTTTCTTAATGGAGTGATTGTGTGTGTGTGAGTGATTTGTTTCTGAAGAATAGGTGGCCTGGGCAGGCTAAATGGACTGCCTTCCTGGAGAGGGGTGCTGCCTGGAGCCGCTCCACTGGTCATTTAGGGGAGGGGGGAGGGGAGTAGCCCTGCAGAAATACTCCTGTCCCAGCATTCACCTGGACTGGCCCAGGGACCCATCCTGACAGCTGTCATGGATGGATCAGCCACAAAAGCAGATTCCAGCACAGAAGGCACCTGTTACCAGACACACCTATGCACTTCCAGCAACTGCACTTTAGCTCCAAAATCTAGAGAGGAGCTGTTTCTGCCTGGTAGGATTCTGAGTGACTTTTTTCCCTCTTTGTTTCTCTGTTATGCCTCATTTTTCCTCTATGGACTGGTATCAGTTATTCATGTCACTGAGCTACAAAATAACTAGACTAGATGCCATTGGGGTGCTCCACACGCTCTTCCCGCACTCTCCTTCCTTGCCCTTTTTACTCTCTTTTCAAGATGGTGATTTTATTTTTCGATTTACTTTATTTTATTTGCACTGCCACATGCAGCCCCTCATATGGATGTGTCTGGAGCTTGAGAAGCTTGACAACCCTACATTCTCTTACAAATGGGCCTTGAGGGCTTGTTTGGAGGGCCCAGCAGAAGAGAGCAGCTGCTCATATGCCCTTGACTCACAATGCTCTTTCTTTTCTGTTCGGGGAAGGTCATCCTTGTCCTTATCCCCCAACCACACAGCTTGGGGAGAGGGGCACACGGAGCAGAGAGGAAGAAAGCCCGCAAGGCCAGCCCGTTCGGCCACAGCAGCCCTGGTGATGAGTCCATGAAAGGGGGTACAGATGTCACAGCCAGGTGGCCCTCACCTCCTCAAAATGGTGCTTTTAAAAAAATAAAAATAAAGAATTCCTCTCTCCTCCATCTTTCCACCTTATTATGAACATGAGAAAAATCCTCCCTCTGCTGCCTGCTCCCTTCTCTCCCTCCTCCCCTCTCTCCTGACTACTCTGGGCCTTCATCATCCAGCCCCTGTTCTTTGGGCCCCCTGATCTTCCCTCTTCCTGTACCCCAGTCCCAATTATATGCTAATGCCCACAAATCTTTGGAAAAGCCACTGTTCAGCAAGCTACATCCCTCTACAAAAGCTCCAGCAATTCTCCTTGACCAGGAAAAACATTAAATTCTTCTCTTGGTGGTGGCACCGACCCCTGACAGTCGCCCAGTAGAATCCATCCTTCCTGAGTGTGGGGCATGAGCTGTCATTCCCATAACTGTGGTCACTGCAGAAGGAGGATCATCCAGGCAGGCCTGATTTAACTAGAAGAGTCTGTTAAAAGCAGAGCACTTTCTCCAGCGGGGAGCAGAAAAGGAAGTCGGAGATAGGTGCAGGAGGAACTTTCAAAACAGCCAGCAAGGAGCAGGAAGTTCTGTCCGAACCACAAGGAACTGAATCCGGCCAGCAACCCAAAGGAACTTGCACGCTGATTCTTCCATAGATGAGCTCAGCTGACCAGACCAGGATTTCAGTCTTGTGGGATCTGAAACAGAGGAGGCTATTAAATCCTGATCTACAGAACTAGGACACATAATAAGGTGCTATGTTTTTAATAATTTGTAGTGCAATGTCTTAGCCAGTACGTGTGGATAACAAAATACTAGAGGCTCAGTGACTTCAACACCATCAACTTATTTCTCACACTTCTGGAAGGTGGAAAACCTGAGATCAGGGCCAGCACCTCAGCTTCCGGGGAGAGCCCTCTGTCTGTTTTGCAGATGGCCTCTGCTGGTGGAGAGAGGGCTCATCTCTGTGTCTCTTCCTTTAACGTCACTAGTCCGATTTGTGAGGGCTTCGTCTTCATGATCTAATTACCTCCCAAGGCCCCAACTCCAAATGCATTGCTCTGGGGATTAGGGCTTCAACATAGGAATATGCATCCATTCAGTCCATAGCATGCAGAATAGACAATCAGTATTAGAAAATTAGAATAGAATGGAAAATTAAAATTAGAAAATTCTGTTTTGATATTTCAAGACCTTATGAGTTACCTAACCTACTTCTCTAATCCTCCTCTTAAACACGCTCTAGACTGATTGTTGCTTTGGAGTCTGGAGTTCATCACTTGCTGGCAAGTTACATGGAATCGATGGTCATCCATTTCCTCCTCTGTATATTTAGAGTAATGATATTACCTTCCTCGTGAGATTATTGGGAGAATTAAATGAGATAATGCAGCAAAGTGCTTAATATAGCACCCAGGAAGAAGTCAACGAAGGCTAAATCATTCTTTGTTTTGCTATTATGTTCTCTACAAATGTTTCCCTTAAGCTTAATGGGTTCATTTATTAACGTAGAAAATATACACTCTCCTTGGCTCACATCATGCCTCTGCCAGGCCTACCTGCCCCTGTGTCTTTCAAATACCCACCATCCCAGGCCTGGCTCAGCTTCCTCCCTCCCCCAAGATACCTTCCTGATCCCTCCAGCTCCTGGTGGCTGGTGGTCTCTACTTTATAGAATTTCTAGAATATCAGAGAATGCTGTGAGTACTTAGACTCTCTCTCACTTAAAATGACAGCTTTTATTATAAAATAAATATCAATTTGAGATAATTTGAGAATCTATAAAAATTCAAGGCAGAAAATAAGTCAACTACCATGAATGCATTTTTCCTTCTGGTCTTCTGTTTTTGTGTTTGTGTGTATATATATGTATGTATGTGTGTAAACACACACACACACACACACACACACACACACACACACACACAACAGTTTCATTTCTGAGGGTAAATCTTGACCCTACTCTGTCCTGGGCATTCATCTGCCTAAAAAGAGATTAGGATTTGTTCACAGAAGGAATTCAAAAATCAAAAACAACGTGACATTCAGTTTTAGTCATGCAAAATAGGATTATGCTAGAAACTAAGGTGTTAAGAGACCGTGTAGGCAAGGCCAACGGGTTCATTTCCTGCCATTGCTGTAACAAATTACCACAACCTTAGCATCTTAAATCAACACAAATGCATTCATTATAGTTCTAGATGTCAGAAGTCTAACTTGAGACTCAAAGGGTTGTAAGGGATCCATCAGGAAGCTCCCGGAGACATTCCCTTTCCTCTGTCTACTTCTAGAAGCTGCCCACACTCCTTGGCTCATGGCTGCCTCGCTCTGATGTCTGCTTCCACCACCACATCTCCTTCTCCAAGGTTAACCCTCTTGCCTCTCTCACACAGGGACCCTTGACTACATTGAATTCCTGTGAATCTAATTTCTCCATCTCAAAATGCTTAACTTAATCTAAATAAAAAATCCATTTTCGTATGTAAGTTAACATGTTCATGGGGTTCCTAGTATTAGGTGGAAGATATTTGGGTGGACGGGCACTGTTTAATTACTGTTCCCTAGAAAATAGAGCCTGAGGTAAGGATTATGTGCTGATGTTGTGGTGTAGACACCTAAGGCAGTAAGAATGAGGGGAAAGGGAAGTGAAACAGCAAGAAGACAGTGCCTTGTAAAGGATGATGACTGAGCTCAGAGCTGTCACAGGATGAGCCGAGAAAAGCACAGCAGGTTGCTGGGCAGGTGAATTGTTCAGCCCTGTGGAAGTCTCCAGGCGGGTTACATGGGGAAACTCTCTTGGAGCAACCCAGTGAAGGAAGGAGGGATGAGTCAGAATGTATCTGTCAGGTTTCTTCCCATCTCTTAATTCCCATTGAGGAGTCAATTCCCTCACTTTACTGGGATGCATCATTTGAGGCCCTTCCAGAGTCACTTGGAAGGCCTAATGGTGTGATGTGGTGTAATGGAAGGCCTGTGCCTAATGGTGTGATGTTGTATCTGAGTCTGGAAGCGGTAGGAGAAATTAGGGACTGTGGGTGTGCGTTTGTTCATCCTCAAGAGGCTGATAGGGATGACCAGTCAGCTGAGGGCCCTAGGAACTGGGAAAGCCGACAAAACCTGAGCAAGCAGGTGAAGTTAAAAGGACTTTGGGAGCACATAAAATGTGTTCAACACAATCCATCCCTTGAGTCCCTCAGCGCCATCATGCCTTCCCATTATATCCTCTTCCAGATGATCATATGGAACTTGCAATTATTTTTGAACACCAAACACCCTCACACCTCCCTAAGAGGGGTGGTACCACCCTTCATGCACATGGCCTACCTAAATATGCAGTAAGAGTGAAGACAACATCCCTAGAACCAGCTCCATTCCCCACTGTGCAGCTGGGCCCAAGCCAATGACTATTGTTTATTATCTCTGTTCTCCACACCCATTCGAGGCTTCTCTCACTTTTCTCTGCACTTCTCTAGGTTCTAGGCCTTGGTACATTATAGCTGGTTAAATGGAAGAAGATGATTTGACACCAGAATTTTATTATCATCTCTCCAGAGTGACTTCCATTAAAATCAAGGCTCCTGTCTGGAAAATTGGTTCTGTGTTATGTCAAAAAATAAATAAATCAGGCTATCTCCTTCACATCCACTGCCTTGGATAAAGTTGCCATAGGTTTCTCTTAGCATCAGGTGTTGTTTCCTTCTGCAGCTCAGTCATTAACAATTTCAATCATGGTTCACTTTTGCTTGCTGTCACAGGACCAAAACAGTTCCACAATCAGGAATAATCAGCAGACATGCAGCAAGGTAGAGAAGATTCATGAAGGGTGACTATAACCAGCCCCGGATGCTTTGGAGGGAGCCCAAGTTGGAAAGCTACTAGAGAAGCAATCTTTAAAATAAAATTATTTTAGCACTAGCTACCATTTATTGAGCCCATATTTGCCAGGAGCTATACAAGACCCTCTTTTAAAATAGTTGATAGAACAACACTAAATAATCACAGGATCTAAGATAGAAATTACCTACATTCTAGACACTTAATAAAATCAATATTTTTATTTTTCCATACACTTATACAGCCCTTTCATATCCATTATAACATCATAGACATAACTTCCGATAGTCATTTCCACATTTTCACTGTGTTTTTTACCATAAATAATATTTCCATTGTTTGAAAATCTCTTCCCTACATAAAACTGGTATGAACAGCCAGAGAACTTCTCTCTACATCTTTATGTTCCTTTGAAATAATCATAACAGCAAATATTTGCTGAAAGCTTCTCACAAGGCAGACATGGCTTTTACCATATTACCTGCATAACTCATTTAATCCTCACAACTTTATGAAGTGCTATTGCTGGATTCAGATTACATGTGGAAATACTGAGACACAGTATGTACAAAACGATAAAATATAAACAAATATGAAGGTTTTTGTCATTTAAAAAATATATCTGGAACAAACAGTCATCTGTAGTCATCTTATTGGTGGGAGGGGCGGGGGAAAGGACGGCCTGAACAAACTCCACAGATAGGTTTTTAGGGACCCCACCCCCACCTCAGACCAAAGAGATCCAAGACACCAAGGACTACAAATCTCATAATGTCATAATCACGGAAGGGAGGATGCTGGGAACTGAGGGTGGAGTTAAACAGCCATGTTTGGTATATAACCAGACACTGGGCAGTGAGGTTCTCTTGCCTTGAACAGGCAAACTGGGTTTGAGTGCTCCTTTGGTATTCCAGCTCAGTGGAACTGGTAGGACTCATTCACCAACGTATTCTCTTTCTTATTTTTCCCTTGAGTTGTTCCTTTTTATTTCTCTTCCTTTTGTATATAAACCCTTTATTAATTTTACTGTGTGTGCCTGCAGTTGAGTCTTATTATAAGCCCCTTTTAAGCACACGGTTGAGGGCCCACAGTCAGGCGCCCCATTTTATATCGGGGCTTCCCTATAACAATCTCACTGCAGTAGCTTTTCAAGCATAGTGCGTCCCTGCCGTCTTTCCAGGTCAGTAGATCCAACTCTCGCTCATTTTTTAGAAACAACACAGTGCCCCATTGTATGACTACGCCATCACTTGTTGGCCCTACTAATAGGCATTTGTGTTGTTCCTGCTTTTTTGGCTGCTACAGACGATGTAGCAATAAATATCCTAGAACATAAATCCTTAAGTAATAGTACTTTTCTTTCTATAGGATAGAGTCTATGGACGTTAGTGCTGAGTCTGGAATCCTCTAAATGAAATGACAAGCAGAAGCACAAACTGAGCCAAAGCATCAGATTTGAAATATGTGCACTCCTTGAGGTCAGGAAGAGAAGATACAACACCCAGGGGGTACCGCAGGGGGTGGTCGCCAAAGAGGACTCAAACTTAAAGGGGCCAAGTCCAGCCTTTGCACACATCCCAGTCAATTCCCAACTTCCTTGGGCATCTCGGGAGCAGGCAGAGTTAGGGCAATCATAGTGTCCTGGGCCTCCAGGTGCCCACTTTCTAGTCTCAGTGCATTCACTCCAAAGAAGGAAAGGAAGGGGGAAAAAATGACTCATCTCCCCTTTCTGCTTCCCTGAGAAGGCTTGTTGTACACGACGGACCACAGAGGTCTGTAGCAGATCCTACTTTTGTAATGTTGCATCACTGGATAAAAATAACATCATGAGGTTCTCCCTGATGGAACAGAGGTTAAAGTTTCAGTGCTATCAAGCTATCACCAGCCACTGTGGCCTGAGTTTGATCCCTGGCCAGGGAGCTAACCCGCATTGCACAGGAGACCTCTCCTGTCTTGCCCACTGCTCCCCTCAGCAGTGTATTTCAGTAGATCCACCTGTTCTGCTCCCCACTCTGTTTCTGCTGAATTCTCTCACCCCCTGTAACTCTGGCCAACACCCCAATTCTTGTATGCATAAATAAATCTAAAAAAAATAAAAGAATAACATCATGGCAGGAAAATCTGGAAGAAAATCAATGAGCAGAGATGTGACAGATAGTGACTGGAGAAAAAGAATAGATGTTCTTGACCTTCCTGGTGGTAGAAAAAGTATTTAAATAATGATATGATATCATACAAAATATGATTGTCTTACATGTAGAAAAACAGGTGCATATATTCCAGTAAGACAACATCTTCAAGTAACAACAAAATTCTAAGAGCTGAGTATGGTAATGTGTTTGTCTGAAGCTTCCAGGTCTGTAGTTCAGCAATGTTGGGGTTCAGTGTCTTACTGTAGGGAGGTTGGGTCAAATGGAAGATGCATTCATAATTTTGCTAGATGTTCTCAAATTCCCCTATATTGCATTCTCTGAAATACAACTTGTATTACAGACAAAGATTAATATTGCTAACAGCTAAAGAGCTTCTAAAATGTGAGAAGAAAAACACTAATAACCCTAAGGAAAATTAAGTAGAGTATATGAATGATTTTCAAGGGCAAAATGTAAATGACCATTAATATGGTAAAAGGCTAGACTTCCCTAGAATATCAAAAATCAAGTTAAAACTATACTGAGATACCATTTCTCACCAATCAGATTGGCAAAAATCCAATGTCTGATAACATACTGTATTGATAAAATTGTCAAAAAGTAGTTTATCTCTTAAGTTGCTGGTGGAAATACGAAAGGCTATAACCCTGTGGAGGAAGATTTGAACCATCTGCCAAAAGTATAATTCACTTAACTTTTGACCCAGCAATCTCATTTCTTGGAGTCTGTTTTAAAAAATAAACCAGTAAAATGCAAAATGATGTACTACAAGGGTAGCCAATGCTAATAATCATAACAGTAAAAGAACAAAAAGTACTCAAATGTGTGTCAGTAGCTCACAGGTTGAGTGAATTATGAAACAACCACACAGTGGAATACTATACAGCTATAAAAACTAACAAGATGGTTTTCTATAGACTTATGTGAAATAATTTCCAAGACATATTATTAAGAAACACAAATAACAGAATAGTTTTATAGTATCCTATCTTCCATTTAGGAAAGGGATATATATGAATATGTAAGCATATTTGCTTATACTAACCAAAAGTAGTAACTGAAGATAAACCAAGAAACAATAAAAAGGGGGACCTATAAGGAGAGAGAAGGAAAAGGATCATGGGACAAGATAGGCCTAAACTCCACTGTGTGTAATCTGTCCTGTAATTGTGACTTTGGAGACTTATATAGGTTTTCAATCAAAAATAAAGTTAAAAAAGAAAAAGACGTATAAAAGTTGGGGAAATTGAAACAAATAAGGAGAGCCCTTAGCAGCACTGAGTGATAAAGAGACAACACTGCTTCTAGACACTGCCTGAACTGGACTCGTAGAATTTATAACTATTAGGAGAGCCTGACGTGTTGGGATACAGCATAGCCAGTTAGCATAAATATCAAACAAAAATACGGGGTGAGAAGGAGCTTGCCTTTCTTTCCTGCTAATGAATTGTTCAGAATTGCACTGATGATGTCTGGTGAAGTCAGGCAATCATTGCTGGTTTTGTTTGTTTGTGTTTTGTGCAAAGCTCAGATCAGCTCGGTAACATAATCCTTTGTGCTTGCTCTCCCTCTTTTGCTGCTTGTTTTCCATTTTTCTGTCCATCTTGCTTTCCTAAGACTGCTCACCTCAATAAGTTATTAGAGCATAAACATTTGTGCCACATTCTATTTTCTAGCAAACTCAGGCAAATATAGTTGTTAGTAGTAGTGGTTTAAGAGACAGACTCACAGGTTGGGATTTGGGTGCTGAATCATCTGCCTGACTGAATTCAATAAGCTTTGCTTTGCTATTGGTTAGTGGAGTCTCTGATAAGCAATGATATCACAATGACTAAAGCTATCACCTGTGGTTAGTTGTCATGAGGTGAAATTTTTGATTTTCACGTGACTACTGTACTTGATTAATAAGAGGGCAATAATAATTATAAGGACTGTGGCATGAATAACTGCTTTTGAGGAAAGTAAAAACTCTGAAAAACGAAACTAAGACTCCAGACAGTTCACCACCACCTTATGACACATGGTGAAAGCCAGAGGGCTTGCGTGGCTGCTGTATAGTCTTTATCTCCTGCCTCTGCCGGCAGACCAAGACCTGGTTATAAAGGCCAGAATGACAAGTGTGTAGGTATGCAAACATGATAGCTACGCCAAAGCCAGAGCCCTGATAGAAATAGAGTGGGGTTCTGAGACACAAGTTGGGGACACTGGGTAGATGAGCTTTAGAATCTTGAATATCAACATTCCTCAAAATTACCCTAACTGGAAAGTACCTCCACTCCTTTATTCGAGAAGAACAATCCCCTCTATATGCCTGCATGGGAAGTGACCTTAGCTGAAGCAAGTGCCTCATAGAAGCTTGACAAGATCCTCTTCTACTTACTTAGCTTACTATTCCCAGACTGAAAACAGTGGTCAACAAATTTTTACAAAAGTCATATTGCTGAAATAAAATTAGTCATTTCCTATCAATTTGTATGTGCTCAACACAAATATGACAGTCAAATTCTAATTTTGGCTCTAGTTTTTTGTAATCTGCAATAAATTGATATTTGCATCATGAAATGTATGCCAATAGTAATAGGCCTATGGTTAATACCTGTAAAAAATCAAGTTATAGACTACTTCCTAGATTTCTTCACTTGTCTCTTATACAGCTGTTCAGGAGCATCTCTGGGGAGTGTCCAGCAGTAGTCAGCCAGCATTGTAGTGGACCATTTTCCTGGTATCTTTGCTCCATTGATGCATTATCTTTATGAAAACGTTCGCCATGTTCATCACTAACCATACCACATCTGGAGAAATTCAAATGGGAATGAAGGAAATGGATCATTAGAGACATATTGCAGCCAAGTTTCTGATACTGCACCAGCATATCTTCTACTAGTTCCTTGTAGTTTTCTGCCCTAACATCCCCAAGAAAGTTTGTAGAGCATTCCATGCTTGTTGCGCATCACCCTGCAGCAAATTGTTGAACTGGTCATCTCAATGCAGACGAAATGTTGGATAGACTATTCTTGACTTCTTTTGCTTCATTATTCTACTGGGAAGAGGAGGAACCAAGCAGAAGTCACATGTCTTTTATGTGGTTGCTTGGCTGTCTCCACACCATGGGGACTGAAAACCGCATTGATGGTCTTTTGCCATTAAACCACTGTGAAAGCTGTGTTGTACATGTAGCACAGCATATATGCGGGGCCCAAGGCTTGTCTTGGTCATTAACCTTGCATCTGAAGTCAAGATGATAAGCCTTCTTCACTTGAGAAGTGATACTTTTCTTCCCCACAAATAGAGCAGAAATTGTCCACACTATTAACGCACTTTCGAGGCATTACTGTTCTGTATTGTGCTTAAATGGATAAAATAATAATAGTTCTATGGAGCAGTAACTTCAACTGTCTCGCACAAAGTCTGAAATATTTTCAATGCTCAACCTTTCTGACAGGGCTTTATAGAGTGTACTGCTGACGTCAGCTTACTTCCGCAGCCGCCTGGCAGTAGTGTTGCATTGCATCAGAAAATGATGCAATCAACTCTGGATGATGTGTGCATGATGGTATTATGCAATGTGATGCAATATTACATCATTCTAGGCTGATTTAGGATGTTGTTGCAGTCCTACTGGATAAATCTACACGGTGAAACATAAATGAATTATATGAAGTATCTTCAAAACGAGAGCTAATAAAAAAATTTCAGGGTTATATTCATGTTCAGCACACCAACATACTACACATTAGGGCCTTTTTAAGTCAGTAATGATCTCACTGTTGACCAGTGTAACCAAGGCCAGCATAGCATGAAGGGGAGGTATGAGCTACACACAGCAGAAATCGTAAGCCCTGAGCTTTAAAAGGAATTGGGGACATGTGGGAGAGGGACTCTGACATATCAGATTGGGAGATGGGGCAGAATGTGGGCGAACTGTGTGAGGGCTCACATCAGTGACTTAGGACCCACTGTTTGGACAAGGGTATTTGGAGCCAGTCGAATTAGCTACAGTGCGCCCTTGAAACTTGGACATAATCATGTCCAATAGAGTAAATGAAGTGATGATGTCAGAACTGCCATGGGAGAACATTGCAAAAGTCCAGAGAGTTAGGAAAATACTAAAGGTAGAAGGACTTATTATATAAGACAGAACGATCACCTAACTGGATACTAGAGGAGGACGCAGAAGGTGACTCCCACACGAAGGCAACCGATTTCGCCTGTGGGAGGCGCTCTGGCATCTTGGAAGGGCAGGTTGACAGTGAGAGATAACACCAGGGATCTAGCTCCCTGATATCGAGAGGAATGATGGGACTTTGGAATGGCAAAGCCACATGGTAGCATTTATCACTGAGGGCATGAGGCGTGATTACGATAATTGGCAGGAAGGCTTGAATGCCATTTGGGGTGACTTGAATTACAGGGATTTGTGACTTTGGCTAATAGACCATGGTGCCCCTAGAGGTAAGACAGATGGATGCTTGACAAGGGTGTTGTTCGGTTATTACAATGAAAAAATACTGAGAACTGGAGCGCAGGAGGCTGATTTCTGCAGTTACAATGAAAAATACCTGTCCATTATCCAGTTTTCAGATCTAAGTAAACTCAAAAACCCTTAAGACTCAGAAAGAAGAATTTGACCCTATACTGCCACTTTAACGTATGTGCAGTATATAGTTCTCCACTCTTTCCCCCAAAAGATCTGTTGCCTTTGCCAGGGTAAGTCTCTGCTGGGGAGAAAGGGTATGGATTCACCTCTCATTTATTTCTCTGGCTCCCAATTACAGCTCTGACTAGAATGCAGAAATGGGATGGATATCTTTAGCATATCTTTCACATTGATTCCTTGACTGATAGGATAAAACCTGTTTTAATAGGAAGAGTTATGTGGAAACAATCTTTTGTCCTGACCAAGATAGCAAATCAGAAGTAATACTTCATTCCGAGTGGAATTACAAAGATTAGGGCTATTATCAAAGATTTAAATGATGCAAGGAGAGTGCCCCATTACATTTTGATTCCATTCATTTTTCTAATCTTTGCAAACTCCAGACACCTCGTGGGGAACAGCAGTGGATACTGTGCTCTTAATCAGGTGGTAGCTGCAATCACAGCCCAGCTGCTTTCCCAGGCGTGGTTTCTCTGACATTTGATATGTGGCTGTTGATATTGTGAATTTTCTTCTTTATCGCCAATAATAGGGAGGTCAAAGCCATTCTCCTTTACACAGCAAGGAAAGCAATACTTTCTCTATTGTTCCTCTGTGGGGGATGTAGAGTTGCTAGAGAGATGGAGCCGTGGGCGTCACCGTCACCTGCTCTTGTCATTCATTTGTGCCATCTGGATTGGGTCAGGCCAAATCCTGAATGTATCACTTTTGCCATATCGTAGATAACTGTTGTACCTGCCCAACTTATGGCTCATCAGATCTGATTCTACTCAGATCATAAGGGACATTTGAGGTTGCACTGTCACTCGTGTCCCATGATCAGCAGGCGTCCTGTCCCCAGAATCCAGGACGGCCTTGCTGTGGAACCCTAGGGGTTTCTTTTACATCTTTTATTGAAGTTTATTTTTTAAAAACCCACAGCGTCATTATCTGCTGTGGATACCTCCGGAACTACAGGGTCCGCTGGGTCATCCAGCCTAAGTGTCAGGGAAGCTAGTACTGCTACCTGGGCATGCTGGAGGGTCCTTCTGTGTTCTGAGTGTCACTTGCAATGCATCCCTCTGAGTCACGGTTGCCATGGCTGTAAAGCTGTGCCATCACCCCCAGCACACACCCGAGATTCCCCATGCGCCGCACTGATGGACAGGGAGGGACCACCTTGACTACACATGGACTGGCCTGGACATGTGACTACTCTGGTTTCCCGACCTGTAGCAGGAGCCTAGAAACACAGCCCAGAGATGCAGAGGGGGATGACAGTACATGAAACAGCAAATGAAAAAGACAAAAGATTAATTTTCTTCTGCCCAATTGTCCTCACCCCATTCCCAAACAGGCTGTTCTGAGATTCTATCGTTTCACACCTCCTGTCTCAAGGGGTAATGTCCAGCCATGCAATTGGCTGGTGGAATGTGAAGCTATGGCAACCTGGGACAGATCTCCTCATTCGTCTCCCCTGCTACCTCACTTCCTTCTTTCCACCTTCCTTGTTTCCCTGGAGTGACACATTTCCCAGTTGACTGTCAGCATGTACACTATAGCTTCAGCCTCTGTTTTCTAGCAAATGTGGCCAAGACACAGGGCTTCTCGGAAAAATGACTGATTTCCAGTCTGGAAAAAGAAATTCCTATGATGAGACTCCAACATCTTCTTGTGCCAAAAAGTAAGGAAAACATCAAATACTAATGGCCTCATGTCAAAAGGACACAGGAACCAATTTGAAAGGACTCCCACTGGCCAAAGATGGAGCAATTAAGGCATCAAAAGAAATTATTGATGTGATGTATGTCAATGTAGCAAATATATTTTTTATACTACAATTTCTTTTTTTTTTTAAAGATTTATTTATACATACAGCTGGGGTACAGGCCAGAGGTGTGGAGTGGCGAGAGGCTTCACCAGAGACAGAGTGGGGAGCAGAATAGGCAGATCAGAAACACACTGCTGAGGAGAGCAGCGGGCAAGGCAGGAGAGGTCTGCCGCACCATGTGGGAATCTCCCCGGCTGGGCGTCGAACTCGCATCGCTGCTGCCGACAGCTCCACAGCCCAGTGCTTAACCGTTGCGCCACCAGGGAGGCCCTATACTACAATTTCTTAATGATACTAAAAAAATCATTGGTAGTTAATCTACCAACTCAGTCTGAAAGTTGATCAAAGAAAAGCATTGTGTATTTATTTGTGCTGATTTTCTATAAGACCATACTTTAGGGGCCACCTGTTCTTGTCATTCACTTGTGCTGACTGGATTTTGGGTCACTAAATAGTTGAGAAGAGAACATTCTTTTTTATAAAAGAATTCTGCCTAATACACACAGAAGGAATGATAGATTGAGAGAATCACTTGTGAGAGTTCATTTTTTATGTCTCCTTGTCCAAGCGATGGGCTGCCCAGAGAGTTCTTTCTGCTGTGTCTGGAAGGGTAGCTCTGGGAGATTAGCATTTGAGTCAGTGGACTGAGTAAAGTGGGTTGCCTTCCCAGTGTGGGAAGGCACCACTCAATCCATTGAGAGCATGATTAGAACAAAAATGTGGAGGGAAGGAAAAATTCACTCTTTTTCTGTCCAACTGTTTTTCTGGGACATGGTTTTCTCCTACCCTCAGAGTGGGATTTACACAAGGGAATCTGTAGCTCTCAGACCTTTGGACTTAATCTGAATTATATCAACAATTTTCCTAGATCTCCACCTTACAGGTGGTAGCTCAAAGGACATCTCACTAATGTGAGATATATATGTGTTATATGTGTTTGTGTGTGTGTATATGTAGATAGATAGATGCATACATATAATATCCTGTTAATTCTGTCTCTCTGGAGAACCCTAATTACCATTTTGCAAAACCAAATGAAATAACAGATTTGGCAATGATTATCAAGAAACATCAATATTAGATGAAAGTTGAACAGAGAACTTGATAATGGAGAGATCAGAGTGTCTGACCAGTGATTAGTCTTGGCGTCACTGAGAGTAGCAGCTCTCTTCCTGTAATGCGATGTCACAGAAGGCACCCCCAGTGAATATTAAAACTGAGCCTAATTAAGACTTTAAATCTAATACCAGCTTATAGGAAATAAGGGAACGAGTTCAACAACACATTGATATGATCAGGTAAATGCAGAATATGAGAGAGTCTGTAATAGGACAATTAACTCATTTTTTCCAACAAATATAATCTATGAATTTGGTTCGGCTTCAGATAAGAACACACCAACTGTTAAAAGACCTTTTAGAGACTGTGGGTAAATTTGAGTATGGACGAGGGTAAGATAATGTTATTAAGGAATTTTTGATAATTTCATTGGGTATGATGAGACATTATTGTCATTCTTTTTAAATAGTTCTCATCTAGTAGAGATACACACTGAACTATTTTTTGGCGTTCTGATATGACTCCTGGAATTTGCTTTCAAATACTCTTCATACACACATGAAAGTAGAAAAATGTGGATGAAACAATCATGAGAAAATATCGGTAACTGTTGAAGTGGGAAGATAAGTTAGTGGTTCTTTATACCATTCTTTCCGCTTATTTGTATAGGTGATGGTTTTTCTACTTTTGTCCCTAGTTCTACTCTTTGTTCTTCTTTGCCTTTCTCTGTGCCCTAAAGGGCCAACCATTATTAACTGAATCACCCAGTATTCTATGTTGACTGGTTTCAGGCTGTGTTTTGCCAGTGGGGGTCCCCAAAAGCAGGTCAGCAGTGGGAAGAAAGAACTATCAGGGTTATCTACCTCCCTTGCTCCCTTCTGCCTTCCCAGAGCTCTCTTCTGCTCTAGCAGTTGCAGTAGCTTGCTAGGACTGGTAGAACAAAGGGGCACAGACAGTGTGGTTTAAATAACAAACGTCTTTTTCCTCACAGTCCTGGAGGCTAGAAATCCAAAATTAAGGTGTTGTCAGGGTCCTTTTCTTCTGAGGCATCTCTCTTTGATTTGCAGATTAGTCACCTTCTCCTCTATACCCAAACATTTGTCTTTCTCTGTATATCTCTGGGTCCATATCTCTTCTTACAAGGACACCAGTTGTATAGAGCCTACCCCTAGGACCTCATTTTAACTCACATTCTGGGGTAGTGGTATTTAGAACTTCAACATATGAAATATTGGGGAGGGGGGTCACAATGAAGCCGATAAGAGCAGTAGTCATCATTTTTTTTTCTGTAATGAGCCAGAGAGAAAATATTGGGCTTTGCGGGCAATATTTGAGGTACCATTAATCAACTCTGCTGTCATCGCATAAAGCAACTGTAGATAATATGTAAATGAATGAGCCCAGCTGTTTTCCAGTAGAAATTGATTTACAAAGACAGGCCCCCAGGCCAAAAATCCTCCCTCCCCTGCATCTGATCACAGCGTCTGTGGGTCTGCCCCCTTTTTCATGTGTTCACTTCTCATCCCTGGGTGTCACTCTCTCCATCCCTGTCTCCGGGAACCCTAATCACACCATCCTTAGTGCCTTCATTCAATTCTCTTCAGCTAAATGCCTTTTGAGTGAACTAACCTTTGCTTCTGACAAGGACATGGATTGAAACAGCGTATGTCTGAAATTTCCCACAGAAGAATCATAATGAAAGAAAAGGGCAGATTTGAAAAGTAAAATCGACTTGACTTAATTGTTGGATCCGCAGAGTACTGAGACCAGGTGCTAGAGGGAAAACCTGACAGACAGATGCTCAGCAGTGAGAAACAAGCCGGCGCTGTGCCAGGCAAGGAGTGTGACCTGGCCCTGACCAAGCCAAGAAAGGGCCCCAGTGACCTGGTGTGCCAGGCACAAGCTTGACTGAGGGTCACCGGGGGCCACGCATGGATACTCACCCCTCAGCAGGCCCAGAACCAGGAGCAACTAGGCCAGCAGGGTCCAGAGGTCACCACCTCCTGCAAAACCCCACTCAAGTGGGGTCACTGTGCTTCTGCGCACACCCAGCTTCTGTCACAGAGAGGAGCAGTGGGACCTATGAGAGACTGAGAGGCTCTTTGTTTGCTTGCTTGTTTTACTTAAAGAGGCTAACCTGACTTCTAAAAGCTTGCCTCCAACAAAGCTTTATAGGATTGGACTAGAGAATATTTTATTCAGCCTGTCAGGAAAATCAGAGTAGTTGTGGGCAAATGAAAAAACTGCATTTTCTCTGCTCTTCACTGAGAAGAGTGGGTTCCCTCAGACCTGTAAGCTTACCCACTAGTTAGAAGGAGACTGTGCTTCAGAGACCAACAGAGGCCCAGGGGGTATAGACAAGAACACCTTCTTGGACAGAGGCCTGCGAGGCACTGAAGCTGAGGAGAGCTTCACTGACCAGTCCCAGCTGACTTGGCTGGCAACTTAGTCAATCATCAGTTCTCGCCCCGACGCTTCCAGTCAGAAGGACGGAGGAACTTTCCTTTATCACATTTCACTCATCCTCTGCTTGCGCCTGGAGTCCCCAGGAAATGAAGCCAGCAAGCTGCCAGTGCCCTCATAACTTCTCTTTCCTTTTCTTTATGAATCTCGCCGAGTTGCATGTTGCCGAGGAAATTGCACATATTTCCCTGCCTTTGCTGATAGCCAGCAGCGCAGCTGTTAGCCCCTTGATCTCCACCTGAGGCCACCGGGAGAGGAAATGAGGAGGTGAGCTCATCAGGAAAGGCAGCTGACCCAGGGCGAGGGCAGAGCCAAAGGGCAGGGGATGGAGAGAATGTCTTTTATTTGGATGAGATTTGGGGCCCTGCCCCTCTTTGGGGATCCTAGTTCTGGATGTGCTTATAAATGTGTCTCCAAACTCCTCTTCGTCCAAAACAATCTGGTGGTACTAGTGCTATTCGATTGGGCAGCCAGGGCGCAGGGGTCTTGTTCAGCCTGCTGCAATAAAATATGGTCTCCCGGGGGCTTATAACAGCAGAAGTTGATTTCTCAGCATTCTAGAGGCAGGAAGGCTGAGATCAGGGTGCCACTAGGGTCGAGTTCTGGGGAGAACCCTCTTCCAGTTGCAGACAGCCATTTTTCTGTTGAGTCTCACATGTGGTGAAGGTGAAGGAGCTCTCTGGGGCTTCTTTTATCAGGATAGTCACTCCATTCATGAGAGCTCCCCAAATGCCATCACATTGTGGGTTAGAATTTCAACATGGGACTTATAAGGGGACACATTCGGTCCATAACAGAAATCGTTTTTTAAAAATAGCACATTTTTACTCATGGACTCAGTGCCTGCTGCAGGAGGGGGTCTCTGATTTGCTGTCTTACTGAGCCAGCATTCAGTCTGCCCGGACTCCCCCTAGGACCTTCAGGATAATGTCCCGTCCCCACATTCCCTCCTGCAACTTCTATGCAGATCTTTCTCTGGCTCCCTCATTCTCCATCTACCTACCCACTCTGTGTTCCTATCCATAGGAGCCTCCTAATCTGCCTAATACATTTGTATTAATGAATAATAAAGGCTGGTTTGATGGAGGGAAGAACTCCCAGGGAACATTTCCATTTTAGCAAAGTTTTTATTCCTTTGAGGGTGGACTGGTCAATGGTTGTCAGACACTTTGACAACCCCTTTGAAGATAATTCCTTTTGTTGGGGAAGGGGATAGGGGAGCTTTGTCTCGTCTTGACAGGTGAGGAAACTATGGCTCAAAGAGTTTATACATCCAGTAATGCCCTCCCCTTTAGATCATGCCAGCATATATACCACTGAAATTAGGAATATAAATGCTACCGCAAATATCAATCATTTAGCACAATAAATATTGTTTTCCCCTTCCCTTTTCCAGTCCACTAACTTTAAGTTGGAAGAGATATTTAGGTAAAATAAGAAAGGACTATTGAAGCATAACATCAAGGAGTAGGAATTCCAACTGGATATGGAGAGGAAAATAAAAAAAGAAGAAAGGTTAGCCACACAGATATATTGCACATTCACCCAATCACAGTTTAGAATGTGCCAAACCTAACCCACTTTCCATAAATCCATTTACTGCCATCTAGATACCCCACTGAGAAATCTATTTCTGATCTTCTTTTGAAAACTTATTTAATTCCCAAGGAGCATGGCCCAGTGGCAAGATATTTCCAAGAAAAGGGAGGGGACCCTAATTCTCTATTTGGTTTAATTTTGTTCTGGAACACTTGTGAAGGCTCAAATCCAAGGGGAGGAAAAAAATACTACTTCAGGCAGTACAAAGACATAAAGAGAGAACAAAAATTTCCCTATAAAAAGAGGCAGACAAAATTTGGCTCATATTTGCACCACTTTACAAAGTTATAATTTGCTTGAACTTGGAGGGAAAGAGGACTTCCAAGAGCTAAGATCCAGTGGAGAAGATGAAGTGAGATGAATGTTTCAGTCCTGCAAAGGTATGAAAGAAACTGCTTTAACAATGGAAGAGGGATTGATGGATGTGTGTGTGTGTGAGTGTGTGTGTGTTGATAGAAGCATGGATGGGTGAGCAGATGGGTGAATGTGTGTATATGTAAATGAGTGGGTAGATGGGAAGAAATAAAAATGGATGGATGGATGGATGGATGGATGGATGGATGGATGGCAGGCTTGACTACTCTGGCAGACAACTTCCATCAGCCCAGAGTCTTCTAAATCATCTAACTCTTCCTGGGTGTCTTTGGGTGAGAAAAGGAATAGGTCTGCATGGTTTTTCCCTCCACCTTCCACCTACTTTCCTGAAATGTTCATGTGACCAACAGTCTAAGAATTTGCTCAAGAACTGAGAGTCCTTTAAGCACATGAGGCGGGGAGTATGGGGCTTGTTTAGTGACTAGACAATACCCTAGACAAGATCCCCAAGTCTCCAGCAGAGATCTGTTGCTTTATAAGTGTTGATAATAGTCTCTGCTGAGGTCACTCTCTCTTCCAGTGCAGGGAAGGGTCTGTGTCTATACTGCCTTTCCCAAGTGTGCCAAGAGCAGAGTAGATTACCAGCTGTGGACAGCTGATGTCTAGATCGGTGTATAGCCATTATTACTTAGTCTCTTCTTTGTAGCAACAGCTACAATGTTGAGTTCTGTTTATGCACAGCTTTCCTTTCATGTACTTCACAGTGACTGCCTGCCACTCATATAATAGGCTACTAGTCTAAGTCAGACTAATCAAATAACCCTTGTCCCTTGGCCATGGTAATGTTAGGAGAGTGGATGGTTGTGGGTATGAGTGTATACACCAGTTGAAGAATTACAGCCCCCACACCAAACGTGAGAGCAAGCAAGTGTGGATTTATTGAAGCAAGAGGTAAAAAAACTCCTGACAGGGGGGTTCGAAGGGAGGGTGCCCATTTACTCCAGCCCTGTCTATGACCATACACTGTCAGACTTCCTGTTGTCCAATGTGCGGGGCTATTGATTAGGCACTAGGTGGCTGGAAAGTTTCGCGTTGGTTGTTTTTCTGTTCCCTAATTATCCTGTAACCAGATCTTACTCTAGGTGGTGGCCAGCTCAGCAGCATTTCAGTAAAACACTTCTATTTTCCTGGGAACAGTTTGTTCCTTCTGTTCCTGTATTGTTTAAAATCATTGTCCCGTGTCTCAGCCTTTCCCATTCCCCAACTCCTCCTGGTCTCAGTTCCTCTTAGTAATTTACCAAGTAAGGGAGCCATGTGACTCATACAGACAAGTCAGGGGCTTTCCCTGGGATGTTATATGTGGGAGTCAGAAAGAGAAGTTTGTAGAATGATGTAAGTCTAGACCTTAGATAGTGTGAGCCCAGGTCACCCTTCTTCTTTCCTCTTTGGCTTCTGGAATGTAGGGGTGCATTATGAGAAGTAGAGCTTATCAATGAGAAGAGGGAAAGATGGTAAAAAGGAATTGAGAGAAAGGGAGAAAACAGGTGAGGAAGAAGAGACGCCTCCTACCCATTTTTGCTACCATTTCCCTCTCTACCTTCTCTTATATGCTTCAGCTACTCTCTCGTTGTGCCTTTAGCTTCTGCCATGTGGCACTCAAGACCCCAGATTCTGAGGTCAACTTCTCCCAGCAAGGGAAATTGACAAGACACCCTAGTCCCTGTGGGACCCACGGCCACCTTGTAGGTTGATGATCAGTGAATAGACTGGCTGCCTTTAGGTGAGGGGACTGATCCCCTATGACTACAGAGAAGGGAGTCCCAAGGTGCAGTTTAGGGGAAGGACCTTCAGAAAGGAGGCGGAGGCAGAGCGGGCATACCGGAAAAGCAGCCATCCACAATTAGATTCTTTCATATTTATAGATTAATGGGTGGAAAATACCAAGTTGACTGTAACTAATTCATACAGAGTCCCAAAAATTAAATAAAAGAACACTAGACATGAGAGACAAAACACAACTTCCTCAAAAAATTCAATTTATTTTGTTCTCTGTGTCTGAATTCCTTTTGGGTTGGCCCTGATTTCCCGAAGACCTTCAAAATCCCCAGACACGGCTTCCATCTGGAACCAGGACAAGATGGGGGCCATTTCTCTGGCCCAGGCCCTGCCAAGAACAGGAAGCCTGATCGGCAGTGAGGTCTTCCCAGGACATTCACCACTGTCAGGGTATGAAAGATGAGCGGTCATTAGATTAATTCCTCATAAAATATCACTTAGGCTAGAGCGGGTTAGCTAACTATGTGGTCTTAAGAATCATACAGAGCTTCTCTTTTGGCTCCAACAAAGAAGAAAAAGACAGGGGTATAATTGCAAGGACCTTCAGGGCTGCTCCAGGGCTTGCTGCCAAGATGCTTGAGGTCAACAACACTGCAATGAATGAAATGAGGTTTTCCCATCCCTCACCGGTCCCCTCTCCCTCCTCACCCTGCAGCTTCCTTCAGCTAAGGTGGACCTCTGTGGAAATCTAAGGTTCCCTCCCTCCTTCCCTGGGGACAAAGCCAGTCTCCAAGCTCTTAGACCTTAGTTAAAGATGCCAGAAACATGGAGCAATATGGAGAAGGATGAAAATGCTTAATCAGAGGTATGACAATGATAATACACAGACAGCTCTTTCATTTCATCACTAACAGAGGCGTGGGGGCCCCTACTCCCCCCTAGGGGGCCTCTGCTCTAGCAATGTTGGTTTCCTCAATGTTCTGCAAACACAGCCGACATTCCCCTGCCTCAGGACTTTTGCACTTGCTGTTTTCTGTGCCTAGAATACTTTTCAGCCAGACAACTGCATGGTTTGTTACCTCACTTCCTCTGGGTATCTATATAATGCCACCTCCTACATGAGGCAATCCCTGGTCACTCTGTCCAAATTCTCAGTCACTCTAAACTGTTTCCATTCTCCTTTCCACACTTATGTTTTCCTCCTTAACCCTGATGATTATGTACACTTGAGAGACTTTACTTTTTAACTTGTCTTATCTGTTTCTTGAACTTGGGAATTTTTTTTATTTCACTGACTGCTAGTTCCCAGCAGTCAGAACAGTTCCAGGAAAATAGGAGGTATTTAGAAGGAATAATAAAAAGTGAGAGCAAAGATATAATAAAATTAGGATATTAAGAACTTACCTTGTGGGAAAATCTGGGGAATATGAACTTTACCACAAGAGCAATAGGAGAAATGTTGAAAGTACTGAAATAGCAGAATGATAAAATCAGGTACCAAGTCTTTGATGTTCTAGCAAGGGTGTGAAGGGCTGCCCCAGGCGGCCTCTCAAGTGGGGGCTACAGGTGCCCCAGGAGTCGGTCTAGAAGGTAACACTGAAGAAGTGGATTTTTTTCTTAACGATTTACTTATTTATTCATACAGCTGGGGTGTAGGCCAGAGATGTGGGGTGATGAGAGGATTCACCAGAGACAGATCGGGGAGCAGAACAGGCAGATGGACTGAAGTACACTGCTGAGGGGAGCAGCGGGCGAGGCAGGAGACATCTGCTGCGCCATGTGGGAATCTCCCTGGCCAGGGATTGAACTGGTGCTGCAGTGACTCTGGATAGCTTCATAGTGCTGCTGTGCTTAGCCCATTGCGCCACCAGGAAAGCCCTGAAGAAGTGAATTTTTGACCATCTTTCTGCAGAGCACAGAGCCTCCTGTTCCACCTACCTGGGGGCAGGGGCGGGAGCACCTGCTGCCTCAGAACCAGGAGGACAGCCCTCGTGGGCCTCCTCAGGGGCCCTCAGAACCCGGGGAAACCAGACCCTGCTCCTCCTCATTCTCTGGTTCCTTTACAAGCAGGGAGATCATTTTTTATTGTTTCCATCTTAACTGTGAAGGTCAAGTCTCCAAAGGAAGGATTAGTTCAAGCCTGCTTTGGAGATTATATTTGGATTTTTCACCATTATCTATCACTCTGCCCCACCCCACCCCCAAACATGGGTGGAGATTGTCTGACATGTTTGTGTGGAGAGACGGTCTGGAATCAGATCTGGCTTCAGATCGTGCTAAGCCAGTCAGAAACGGTGAGCTCCTGCATATATGATATCACCTGTCTCAGTCTCAGTTTCCCTATCTGTAAACTGGGTATAATATCTGTTCCTACAGATTGCTGGGGAAGGTCCGTAAGATAATACATGTAATATGTCAGTAAGTGCGTGTCTCAGAGTAGGAAATACAATCCAGCAACTACCTCGCTATTGCAAGACCAGTAAATGATTGTTACTACGAAGAAGCTTGAGGATATTTCAAAAGAAAAGCCTCCAAATCTTCCTGGATTAGAGATCAGGGGCAAAGCAAACCTCATGTGCCAAGAGACATGGGTATGTAAATCAATGTGTGTATGTATGTGTGTGTGCATGTGTTGCGTGTGTATGTACGTATTCATGCACACATGCAGCCCTTTCAGAAAGAAGTTTGGTTTCACAGGTTTTAATTCCCATCTCAGTTACTCTAAGTTCTATACTTGGGTACCTACCTACCTGTGTGTACACAAGTGATGTAAACACTGCACACTTACGCACATGCACACAAGCACACACATGCATGGGTATGGTGGGGATATAAGATTCTCAGGGAATCCATTTTTATTGTTCTTTAGAGCCTGGAATTCAAGAAATTGGTCATGGCGCTCTGCTTATGGAACATTTCTTGGTGAGCGATCAAATATCTTGCACTACCAGGATCTAGATGTTCTTGGAATCATTCAGTCTTAGTGAGGAAAGGTTTGATCTAAGTAGAGTGTAATTGCCCTTCCCCGATTGAAATCACGTTTTTTTTTTTAAATGAAAACATAATGCATAATGTCCAGTTATACATGATCGACCTTCAAAAAGGAGCCTCTGGATACCCTGACTGGCCCCTCAGCCCTCACAGTCTGGCAGTTACCTGCTCTCTACTCTGGCGGAAATGGCAGGTTCAGTTTCTGGCGAGGTGAGCTAAGCTGAATCTAGGAGATTTAATTCTGAGGTGTTGTGTTTCAAAAATGCTGCCCCTGCCGGATCCTGTAAAGCTGCCTGCTGAAGTTAGCCCATCTCACCCCAGGGAGGAGCTGTGAGGGGTGTGATCAGTCCATGATATGAACAAGTAGGACTCCCCAGTGAGCCAGCACAGTCCTGTCCAGTCAGACTACAGCGATGTCCAGCAACTGGTAAGTTACGCTGATATGCAGAGAACTTCCAATCGGCAGTTAAAAGCCTCACTTCTACATGTCTATCAGATATTAAGGGACAGATTTCAACATGGAAGAACTGGACTGAAAAAACAATCCAAAAGAAAGGGAGGGAGAGAGAGAGGAAAGAGGGAGAGAGGAGAGAGAATAAGTGGGGGAAAGAAGAAAGATGGGGAAAAGGAAGGAAGAAAAGGAAGGGAGGAAGAGAGGGAGGGAGGGAGGAAAATAAGAAAATGAACTCTGCGGAAATGCCTGGTGGCACAAGGGGTTAAAGCCTCAGTGCTAGCAGGCTATAGGCAGCCACTGTAGCACTAGTTTGATCCCCTGCCAGGGAGCTTCCCACATGGCACAGCAGATCTCTCCTGTCTCGCCTGCTGCTCCCCTCAGCAGTGTGTTTCAGTAGATCCACCTACTCTGCTCCCCACTCTGTCTCTGGTGAATCCTCTTACCTCCCCCACCTCTGGCCTACACCCCAGTTCTTATATGCATAAATAAATAAATCTTTTTTAAGTAAAGAAAATGAACTCTGAGACAATTAATTCAAAACATGTGGCAAAAATAACACTTCCTCCAAATTTATAATTAGTAGCCATAATAGAGAAGATATTACAGCTATAAAACAAGAATGAGAGCTCATAAAAAGAGGACAAGAAGGAACACCTGGAAACTAAAAATGTGAGCGCAGAAATAAAAGCACAGTTGATAAACACAATTGTCTGGAGGACCTCCTACAGAACTGAAACATAAGACAGAATTTAAAACGATGTGCTGTGTCTCAAGATCCAAATTGAGACAAGAAATAATCAAGAGACAAAATGGGAGGAAACATGAAAGTGCTAGCACGTTTTCTAGAACTGACAGAAGTTTCCAGATTGAAGGGACCTTCAAAGAACCTCACCTAATGAAGAAATTCTCACATCAAAGCCTGTCATCCTAAAACTTCAGATCACCAGAAGTAAAGATCATAAGCACTGTCAAGGAGAAATTGTTGGAGATCAGAATGACATTAAACTAGAGAAACATAGAACAATGCTTTTAAAATTCAAAAGGAAAATTATTTCCAACTTGAATTTTATAGCCCACCAAACTATAGTGACCATGAATATTTAGAATTGTATTTAAGAGGTTAGGAGGCTAGAAAGAGATTTCACGCGCACTCATAAATCAGCAAACTACAGGACCCAGCATGCCTTGCAGCACGCAAAAGAAATGATGTGTCCCCCTTTAGTGGAAGTGAGAGAAAGATGCTCCTGTGGTTCTGCAGGGGGGTCATTACCCTTCAATTCAGGGAGGTGCCCTAGGCTCTCATCATGAATGCTCCCTCAAGTCTTTCCTCCTTCTATCGTTTGCTTTCCAAATACCCTATTTGCTATCGGAATAACTGATTGTTTGTTTGAGGTCAACACTATCTATTGGGAGTGAGTATAGAATAGAAACATTTCAGGCAGGCAAGTGTCTTAAGGAATTTACTTCCTATGTATCTTCTTAAAGAAGTTATTGAAAGTCGTGCTCCATCAAAACGAGAGAGTAAATTGAGAAAGGGGAATGAAATCAACAAGGCAATCCAGCACGGGAGAGAGAAAAGGGAATGTTCAGGAGGTGGGAAGGAGAGCGGGACTGGCTGTCTGGCAGTTCAAGAGGAAAAACCAGTCCAGAACAGAAAGGAGTGAGGAGTCCTGAAGTGTGTATCTGGGGTTAAAAACTGGAAGTAGCAGGTTGTCTGACATGTTTGTGTGGAGAGACATTCTATCACTGTATAGGAGATTACACCAGAAATTTGAAGAACATTAAGCAACTTTTTAAAAGGCAATTAACTGGAAGAAAAATAAAACATGTAAATTACCTCTATAAAGACTATTAAATTTTTCTCTTCATAATATCTCTTGAAAATTATACCATGTTTCAGACAAGCGTTTTCTGTCGTTCATTTTATATGGGGGAGGAGAAAGTAATAAACTTTACCCCAGAAGCACTTTAAATATATATGCTATAAAAAGTCATAGTTTGACATTATAATTTCAGACAATGACATGCTTTCCAGTTGTTTCAAGTTTCCAGTCAGAAGCTAGCATATTGGACAAATATGAGTTGTCTGCCTCATTTAGATGAGTTTGGAACTCCTTGTCAGACAAAGAACGCCAAATAAGAAAACCTACCACACTTTGCCTATTTGACTGTGTATGTTGTCTCCATGTCTTACAAGGCATTTCCATATTTCGCTTTTATTTAGCCTTATGAGTGTTTTACCACACACCAATTTTATTTCAAGTGTCGCTTGAGTGAAAAATGAGCCCAAAAAGATTTTTGAAGAAAATAGAACCACAAGAACATACCTTCCAGATACTGGCACCAAGTCCAACTATCAGGCATGAAGTCTACGCTTCCTCCGGGGTAAGTAAAGTCAGCCTTCATTTACACACACACACACACACACACGCACACACAGAGTTTATTTGCTCGCAATTTATTGTACATTTTTTAAACTTGTTTTTATTGTTCAATTAATTATCATTTCTATGAAAGTTGTTTGGCATCTTGCCTTCTTGGGTTGGGATACATCAATATTTTCCCCATTAAAGGGAATGGAACTATATATTTTTTATTTCATTTAACAGCTTTTCACTTAGTGGCAGGGTTTTCAGGGTCGAATTCAAGTCCATGAAAGGAGTAGGTGTTTGGGAAAGCAAATGTAAAAACAGTACTTGGCTTAGCAGTGAACAATATTTACTTGGTCCTAATCATAAAATCAACAAATATGAACTTGATAAAGGAAGTGATTTAAGTCAAACTAGGAGGAAGAAGAAAGAATTATGAGTTGGATGCTGTATCAGCATAGAATCTTCATCTTATTAGGAAGTAAATGATACATAAATCTGAAAAAATCAAGAATCGCAAAATGAACAAGTGATTTAGAGAATGTAAGTAAATATTAGAAGAAACACCTAGCTGGTTAAAAGTGGTTGCTTCTGGAAATAAGGACGGAGGTACATACCAGGGGAAGGGTACAGTTTCTTTTAAGCTTCATCAGACTATCTGACCTTTCAAAGTAGGTAATGACTTTGGCAAAAATGTAAATTATGTTTAAAATGGTAATACATATTCATTGGAGAAAGCTTACAAAATACAAATGTGGCAAGAGAAGAAAATAAAAGCCATTCATAACATATCAACCCAGAAGAACCTGCTGATGAAAATACTCCTGTTTTAATTTTTAGTCTTACTCTACATGCATATATGCACATTTTTAAGTGCAAGATTGTAGTGTTAATACTGTTTTGCAATGTGCATTTTTCCCTCAAAGTAATTGGGAAATTTTTCTGAATCAATATTCACCTACTATCTCATTTTAATGGTTGCCTATTGCCCATCATCTGGATATACTGTCATTTACCTAATTAAGTCCAACCTTAATCAATGAGTTATTCAATCATTCTAATTCTTCCAGCAAAATAAATTCTTGTTTAGATTTTTTTGAAAAGAACGCATTAAAGAATTTTCTTTACCCTGGATTCAGTTGTCAGCAATAGTTTTTGCTTTCCTTTCCTAGCAAGAGTGAGATATTTCACTGAGTTTTCCCCCACCAATCCTCACAGTTTCCTTCTGAAATTCTCCCTCCCATTAAAATCAAGAATGGCATTCATATGTGGCAGATGGCTGTTCCTGCCTGCCTTTTTCTCACCTTGAAATAACAGCATTCCATTTTCCTGGGTGGAACTTCCCCTCACCTCCCCTCCTCCCACAATGCTCAATACCTGTGGGGAAACTGACCCACTTTCTCTTCTAGTAGGTCCTCTCAGCCTCCTTCCTTCTCTGGCCTCAAAGAGAGTTTCAGGGGTAGAAGTAGGCACAGAACTGATTCCAGGAGCGTCAACCCCAGCACTTCCATTGGAACCTTTAGTGCCTCTCTCTTTTCACTGGGACTGCCAAGTTCATAAAAGTTTAAATCATGAATGGCTGGAATCCAGGGGGAGCCTTCCAGGGGATAAAGACAGCAGGGGGAAGGGTGAGTCAGAAATGACACCTTTTGAGCACCCGAGGCCAAGACTGATGCTCTTGGCCAAATCAGTTGTATTAGTGACTCCCTTTCTTTTTTATTTTTTAAAATCTGCTTAGAATTTGGGTTCTAGCTTCTGAATAGAGACTCAACATTGAATGAGTCAAACAGGACAGGAAACTATGAAGTGAAAATTAAAAATTTAATCCCCTTTTAGGAGACCCCAGAGCATCCGCTTGCCCCTGTCACCACATGAGGACACAGCCGGAAGATGGAGGTCCATGAACCAGAAAGAGCACCTTCACCAGAAGTTGGCCACGCCGGCACCTGGACATTGGACTTCCAGCCTCCAGAACTGTGAGAAATAAAATTCTGTTGTTTATAATCTGCAATTTTATAAGCCATATAAGTTAGTCTGTGATATTCTGTTACAGCAGTCCAAATGAACTAATATGATCACCTACCAGCTCTATAACCCTGGGCAAGTTACTTCACTTTTCTGTGCCTCAGTTTTCTGATCTGTGAAATGGGGATATTAGCCTCAGTGGGTTGAGGTGAGGGATTAATGAATGAAGACATATGGAGAAACTAGAACCTGGCCATCAGTAATAATCAGTGACAGCTATTTTTATTTCGTATGCACTTGAGCAGGAATTTCAGCACCCTAGTTTCCTAGAAGTGTGAGCCTATTAATTTTAATAAAGAATCCCAAACTGCCCTCCAGAAAACTGTGCCAGCATACCCTCTTACTCTATACATAGTCCCAAGTATGAGACTATGGAGGTGGAGTCCATTCCAGGTGAACTGAGGGCTGAGGTTCTGACTTCAATCCAGACTAGTCCAGTTCACCAGATCTGGCCAAGGTTAGCTGGCTGGTGGCTGCCAGGAACTGTGGGAACAGCTCCCAACTCGCCATCCTGCAAATCCTATCAGCAGCTCACACTGACCGAGAGCTTTTCCCTTGACTGAGAGCGGTGTCCCTGGAGGTTAGGCCAGGCAGAAAGACAGAGATTACTTTTTCATGGAAGAAATAGAGGTTCAAGATGTGAGGGACTTAAGCAAAGTCACCCGTGGATAAGTAGCAGGGAGCAGAGCAAGACTTTAGATCTTCTGAATACCTAATGTATTTCCCTCCATACCTCATTGTCTCTCTGAAATCCTTACATCCAAATGAAATATCCTCTTTATAATGAAATATAATCACAATGAAATATACCCCTTTCTCCAAGTTAGTTGTGAAGAGCAGACATTAAGGCTCTATTACGTACTGAGTGCACTTCTTAGAAAAATAAATTTAATTGCAGCCTCTTGATTCAAATCAAATCCACTCTGTTTTAAACTTTCAATTATGGTAAGATATAGTTGTAGAGAATGTGCTTTCCATCCTAATTTGAGACCTCAGATGGCAGCTCCTTTTGTACTTCTATCTTTAAAAAACCTGCCTCACCCATCCCCCCCGTCTTGTTATCTTCTCTTTGCCTTGCCAAACAAATCTAGTCCAAAAAATAGAGCTGATTCAATGCCTAAGGGAAGGAAGTGAAGAGCTCAAAATCACTAGAGTCTGTTCCCACATGTTCAAGCTAATTTAATTTTTCTCACATGATAAATTAGGAAGGGAAAGAAAAATTTGCATAGAAGGACAATTAAGAATAAGCAAGAGGCGTCATTTGTCCCAAATTAGGACAAGATTCCATAATCTGTTCCTACATGGATGGAGTACGCAGCAGGAGCTAATGGGCAGGTGCTTTTGTTCTTCAGTGTCACCCAGCAAGTGGGAGCTTAATAACAAAGTGAGAATCAGCTCCTGTGAGCTGTGCCTCAGGCCTTCTCTTCGGCAAACCAGGTTAACTGCCACGTTGGCGCATCCAGCTACATGCTGTCTGGCTTATGGAAAATGTGAAAATGCCCAGACCTGTGCAAGCACATTCAAGTCTAGTAATAAATAAATAAGAGGCTCCTCAGCAGGGGGATGTATTTGGGTATGCACCTCGATGGCTCCCAGCCACCCGTGGGCTCACCCACCGCAATCATTTCTATCTCTTCCTCAACGTTCTAAGAATACTCAAAAAAACTTGCTCTGCAAATACAATTATGGGCATAAATTTTTAACAGGCAGGAGCTGGTACATAGTGGCCACTTGTTATTCCAGCTCCCACAGGAAGTGTCTTTTCCTCCTTGGCAAAGAAAAGATGCATACACAGATTCCCAGCTGCTGACAGCCTTGCATTATCCCAAGATTTGCCTCTTAAAATGAGCTTTGTGAAAGCCCAAAGGCCAATTAACCCTAAATAAGAGCTGGCATGCTCCCTTGCCCTTTCCTGGGGAACCAGAAGAGACAAGGTAGAGAGAGTAGGGTCTGAAGTTGTGGAGCATCTGGTTGTAATATCAGCTATCATTTATTTTCATAATAACTAATAGAAATGAATTCTGGTTAATTTAATAAAGATGAAATGCAGGCATTTATTGAAAGGATTTATGAAAGCATAGAAAAGCAGAGGAAAAGCTAACATTCAGAGCTTCTTCAAAAGTAGAAACCCCAGGAGCTCAGGGAACTAATGATGCACAGTCACCTCAAAGGATTGCCTTTGAGAGGTCTGTTCGACTTGCTTTCCCATCGGATTGCTCCATCTGATTCAAATGGTTGGGTGAGAACATCTAACCAGTCAGGGGACACAGGACGCAGGGGACCCAAGCTTGCATACAGTGGCACAGACATTAGTCCCAAAAAGTCAACTGCTATTGTGTTTAAAAGACCAAAGAGATATGGGCAACCAAAAGCAATAGATATTCATTACACTTTAGTTTCTGCCTGTAACCCAATGAAAGATGTCTTCCCTCTCCCAAAGGTTTCAGATCCAACACATGAAGCATCCAGAAAGCAAAAGTTGTGCATAGGAACAAATTTCTCCATCCCTTCCTCATACCTCAAGAACATGCTCACCTGAATCTCCAAAGGAGATGAGAGATAGAAGGTTGAACAAGTGAAGAGTCAAGCATGGTGTTTAACTAAGAGCCAAGATGAGGAAGTACAGAGTATTATGGGAGCACATAGCTGGCCTGACCTTGACTCAGAGTGGGTCTCCTACCACTGGACAATGGTAGGAAAAAGAGGCTGCAATGTTTCACTTGCAGGGGAGCCAAAAAAGTTGTTCACTTGGCCAGGAGCATGGGGGTTTAGAGTAGATCCGACTATTGTCCCCAGTTCTTCACCATTCTCTGCAGGCTCAACCTTGCCATGGTCAGGGTGAAGGGTACTTCTCTCTCATTGACTTTGACTTGATTACAAAACTTCAGGTCAGTGTGCCAATCTAAGTCTTCTTCAGAGTTTAGGTCGTGGGCATTGGGTGTCCCATTCACCCCATGATCTTCTCCCATTGCCTTCAAAACATGACCCAGCTAGCCCGCTGGTCCAAGGAGGATGAAAGAACATGGAGCAGAGATTTCAGACCAATCCACAGAACTGCATATGGAGGGGAGGGCTGTTCAGCCCATCTCACGTAGAGCACCCAACCCCAGCCACAGTCAGAAGCAAAATTGCTCCAGCCAATCATTACATCTATGAGAATAAATGATTGTTAGTTTAAGCCAGTGAGTTTGAGGGTGATTAGTTATGCAGCACTATCAGGACAAAGGCTGACAGATACAGGGGTGAACAGTGAAGAAGCTTGAAAAGGGACTGAGAAGTAAGTGAGACCTAATAATGAACGACCTATAAGCCGATTAAGTTGAATTTTATCTTAAGGGCAGTAGAGTTTACTGATGTAGTTTAAGTAGGAAGTAATGCAATCAGATTTGCTTTTTAAAAAGAGCTCACTCTGATCTATAAAACGGGTGAGAGGGTAGGGTCCCACAAAGATTTGGAGTTTCTGACTTTTTTAAAAAAGTTATTTTGCTTGCAAGCATTTTAATGACACAAGAACATGCCATTAATATGCAACAAAAGATGAAATCAGCATTGCATATTCATTATGAACTCAACTATGTGCATAGAAAAAATAGAACATACGAATAGAAAAAATAGGCTGAAAGATTTACGGTGGTTATCTCTGGGTGAGCTTATGATCAATGATCATTTTCTTTTACACTTTCATAAGTTAGTCATGTAATTCTCACTCCCCTTTCTCCAGCTGAGGAGACTGAACTTTGAAGAGAATAGTTTATGGGCTCCAGATCAGTGCCATAACATGTGGTAGTCAGAACTTGAACATAAATCTTTCTGACACCAAGGCCTGAACCATGACGGTGTGGCTTTTGCCTTTGTTCTCTGAGTAAATGCTCCTATCTTAAGAGGACAGCCAGTACATTTTAGCAGATGCATGCATCTATGTAAGTCACATCCCCACCTACTGTACAGCAGCAGCACAGTTCTCAAAAGTTCTGTCTTCCCAGGCTATCCTTACCCTCAGCTTTCAAACATGACAGTTCTGTTCTGTATTGTTTTGTTTTAGAAATGAAATTATATCAAATGTACTTTTGCCTCCATGTTCTTTCATGCAGCATAATGTTTTTGAGATCCCTGTGTGTATCTTCTTGTTCATTTTTAATCTATTTGTATGAATATACTGCAATTTGTTTATTCATTCTCCTATCTATCTATTTAGACTATTTCTACTGGGGCGCCATTGTGAATACAGTTACATAAACATCTCACATACATCTTTATATAGAAATATGCTTTCATTTCTTTAGGGTAAATACCTAAAAGTCGATATCCTGGATCACAGAGTAGTATAGAAGCAGAGAAGAAGTTTTGAAAGTGTTTATACCATCTTACATACTTACTAGTAATATGTGAGAGTCCCCCTTGTTTCACTATTTCACCAACAATTGGTATATTCAAAGTTTTAAATTTTAGTCTTTCCAGCAACCAGATACTGTTGACTTGTTTTGGTTTTAATTTACTTTTTCTTGATAACTAGTGAGGCTGAGAGCTTTTTCATATACTTATTGGCTATTTCTGTATCTTTGAGAAGTGGTGGTTCATGTCTTTCAGTCATTTACAGTCTGTTGTCTTCTTGTTAAGTTGTAGGAGTTCTTTATATATTCAAATTCTTTATCAAATTGCATAAGAAAATATTTTATTTCCAGTGTAGGAATCACCTATGAACTTTTTCAATGGCATCTTTTATGAACAGTAGTTTTAATTTTTATAAAATCGAATTTATTAAATTCTGCTTTTATAGCTAGTGATTACCTTCTATAATTAAGAATGAATGATATTCTTCTGTTCTTCTAGAAGTTTTAAAATTTTAGCTTTTAATTTTGGGTCTCTGATATATGGTATGATATAAGGCAAAGTCAAGATTCATTTTTCCCCCCCTGTGGATATCCAGTTATACTGGAATCTTAAAAAAAGAGAAAGATTTTTCCTTTCCCATTGAAATTTTGCTGTGATATATGAACTTAATGACTACATATATGTGGATCTTTTTCTAGATTCTCTAATATATTTGACCAATCTAGTTATCAGTTCTCACACTAATACCACATGGTCTTCATTACTGTCACTTTATATTAAGACTTGAAATCAGATGATAGGTCATCAAATACGTACATTTCAAAATGTGACAATTGTAGATCCTCTAAATTTCCATATAAATTTTAGAATCAGCTTGTCAATTTCCACCACTGGGAGAAGGGGGAAACAAATTGCTAGGATGGTAATTGAAATATTTCTACAGATTAATTTGGGGAAAACTGTCATCTACCCATGTTGAGTGTTCCCATCCTAGAACATGAAATATCTACTTATTTAAGTCCTTAATATTTCTCAGCAGCGTGTTACAGTTTTCAATATAGAAAGCTTAACTTTGTCCTTTAGTGGTTCATTTCTTGAATGCTATCGTAAGAGTCACTGAGTTTTTCATTTTATTTTCCAACTATTTTTTTGCTCTTTTATATAAATGCAACTCACTTTTGTATAATGATTTAGTATCTTGCAATCTTTCTGTGTGAAATAAATATTCTAGAACTTGGATAAACTCTAGGTGGTAATAATGTATTATATCCTTTTGAAGATTCTATTTCTTTAGTTTTTTACTAAGAAATTTGAAAATATGCACAAAATGTCTGACATTCTTTTCTAGAATATCCTTAGTATTAGAGTTATGAAGGATTCATAAAACAAGTGGGAAAGTGTTCCCTCCTCCACTATTTTCTGAAAGACTTTTTATAATATTTATATTGTGTCTTCCTTGATTATTTGATAGTATTTACCACTGAGGTTCTATGGGCCCAGAATTTCCTGTGGTAAGCTTTTAATTACAATTTAATTCCTTTCACAGAGTGTTACTCGTATCTTATACTTCTTATTTTGTGACTTTTGTCATTTGCGCCTTTCAAAGAATTTATCAATTTAATCTGACATGAGCTTGTAACAATGAGTCCTTTATTTACCTTTCTACAACTGGGATTCTGCAGTGATGGCTCATCTTTCATCCCTGACATGGTAATTCATGTTGTCTCTCTATTCTTCTTTATTAGTCTAGCTGGAGGTCTATCCATTTTATTACTGTTTTCAAAGAAAACTGGTTTTGTTGATTTTCTCATCTACTTTTTATTTCATTGACTTACACTCTATTATTTCCTTATGTTTATGATGGCTATAATTTACTCTTCTAGTTTCTTATTATGAAGGCTTAGATACTTGATTTTAACCCTCTCCTTTCCTGATACAGACATTTAAGATCATAAATTTTACTTTCTGTCTTTCATAAACTGAATCTCACAAGTTTGGATATAGAGTGTGGTTTTATCATCAAATCAAAACTTTTATTTTTCTTGGAATATCATCTTTGGCTCATGAATTATTTAGAAGTGTGTGGTTTAACTTCAAAATATTTGGTATTTTTCAGAGATCTTTTTGTTCTTGATTTTCATTTTAATTCTGTTATTGTCAAAGAACAGCTATCCTTTGAGATTTATTGAGGTGCACTTATGGCCCAACTTATAGTCTATTCTGGTGAGTTCTCCATGTACGTTTGAAAAACAACATGTATTCTGCAGTTGTTGAATAGTGTTCAATAGAATGTCAGTGAGGTTGCTGATAATCAGCTATATCTTTTCTGACTTTTTTCTTCCTACATTTAATCAATTATTGAGAGAAGAGGATAAAACTGAATTTGTCTATTCAAGTCTATCAGTTTTGCATCCGTAGATTTTAAAGTTTGTTATTAGGTGCATGTATACACTTTTGGGAATTGTTGTCTTCTTAATTAATTAAATTTTTTGTCACTATGTGATAATGCTCCTCTCTATTCCTGGTAGTTATCTTTTATTTTGTCTGATGTCAATATAACCACTCTTGTGTTATATTACCTTCTACCTTTTTTCTATTCTTGAACTTTTAATTTGTACATGTCTCATATTTAAAGTGCGTCTCTTATAAACATCACAGAATTTGGTGTCATTTTTAAAAATATGTTTGGCAGTATGACTCTTTTTATTAGATTGTCTAAGATATTTAGATCTAATTTAATTAGTGATTTGATTGAGTTTAATTCCATTATCTTGCATTTTTTTTTGTCCCATTTAAGCTCTGATTCATATTTCCTTCTTTTCCTTCTTTCTTTTGGATTAAATGTGTTCTCTAGTATTCCATTCAATTTTCTTTACTGCCTTTTAGTTATGCCTCTGTTTTAACTTTTAGTTGTTGCTCTGAGGGTTAAAGTAAGCACACTTTTGTTATCCTAGTTTACCTTGAATTAACTTTATACCACTTCATATATATTGTAACAGTCTTACACAATATACTTTCATTTGCCCCTTCTTATCTTTTGCACTATTATGGTCACACATTTTTGCTTCTACCTCATTTATGCACAACACTATACTTTGCTACTATTTTTTATTTAAGCAGCCAAGAGTCTTTAAAGGGGAAAAAAAAAGATGAGAAGGATATTTTCCATATTTATACCTCACATATTTTCTATTTCTGGCATTCTTCTATCATATGGAATCATATGATTCCTTTAGCATTGCTTAAGCTTGTATGATTAATTCAACTCATTCTTAATGGAAAATACCTTTAATCTGCCCCCTTTATTAAGGCTATATTTGCTGGATCCAGAATTCTAGGATGACTGGGGATATTTTGTTGTTTTTGTTTTTGTTATTTCAGCACTTCAAAGCTGTTGTTCTATTATCTTCTGACCAGTTTTATGTCTGGTGAGAAATCAGCAATATTACAATACTACATTATTCCTTTGTATGTTCCCTGTCCTTTTTGTTCTGGCTATTTTTTAAATGGTCTGTATCTTTAGTTTTATAATATTTGATTAGGATATGACTAGGTATGGTTTTCTTTGCACTTATCTTGAATACGCTTCGTTGAGTTTATTTGATCTGTATGCCAACTTGTATGTCAAAACTTTTTCACCTAGTTTGGGGAAATATCTATTATTTCTTCAATTTTTTTCCTTTCCTCACTTCTCTCTATTGGAGAACATATACTATACTGCTATAGAGTTCCTCAAAGTCACCAAATCTTTGTTCATTTTATAAAAATCTTTTTTTCCTCTCTGCTTCAGATTAGACTATTTTCAACATAACTGTTTTTTTGGCACTGTCCAATCCAATGAGTTTTTACATTCCATAAAACTGTATTTTTATTCTATCATTTCCATTTCTCTCTTTTTCAAATTTCCCTTTCTTCACTAAGATATGTTTCTTTTCCCTTAAATTTTTAAAATTTATTTCAATGACTTTTAAAAGGTCTTTCTCTACTGTGGCTTACATCTGCATCATGTCCAAATCTTTTTCTATTTGTTTTGTTCTTCTGGGTCATGTTTTCTTGCTACTCTGTATGTCTGGTTTATTATTATTATTATTGTTATTATTATTATTATTATTATTACTGAATGTGGACATTTATATGCTATAATTTGAGTTTGGATTATGTTATTTTCTTTAAAGGAATGAGTGCTGGGTTTTGCTTAGGCAAGCAAGCCCAATTTGATCCTGTTGAGGTTTGCTCCTAAGTTTTACTTAGATGGGTCAAGAAAAGTCCATGTATTCATGTAGGCTAGGTAGCTCCATCCTTGCAGTGGGCCTTTTGAGTGTCTCAGTTGACTACATCAATACTGGGGTGAGCCAAAACACAATGTCTGCCATCACTGCATAACTTTAAGAATCTCCATACAGCTTAGAGTCCCTCAGTAACTATTCTGCCCAGCCACACAGGCTCTTGCTTTATGTATGTACGGCTTTGTATATGGTCAAAGACTAAGGAGTCTTCAATGCAGATTTCTGTAGAAATTGCTTAGTTCAGTTCTTTCTATTTGTATCCCCTACCCCACAAATTCTAGTCTCTTCAGTAGCCTGAACTTCATTGACCTTACCAAGTGAGACCCTCCTCCACTCCAAGTCTTTTGGGATTTACTGTCTTGTGTTGCCATTTAGAAGGTATTCCTTAGCAGAAAGCAGACTGGATGTGAAGCTAACTAACCTCATTGTGTTTCCTTTGTTCCAGGTTTATTGGCCATGTTTTCTATAAATCTTTAAAAGCACTGAGTAAAGTTCTTGACACATAGCAGGTACTTAGTGAGATATTTTTATAAGTAGGAAGATATCATTAATTTGATTCTCTAAAGTCCTGCTTACGGAAATACCCACAAGTCTATCCCAGTGGCCTAGCCAGAGTCTTGGTCTCCTTTCCCTACCGTGTGCCACCTTTCTCTTCAGATGCTGGCTAGCAGTTTCTTACGTGTGCAGGTTACTCCACGTACAACATTTTAAGCAGAGAATGATAGAATTACATTCATCCACAGTTAAGATGCACACTGTTCTCTAAAGTATTTGATTAACTTTTTCCAAATCAACTAAATGCTCTTTGAAAAAATTATTGATGGAGAGGGGAGGCTGTGAACAACCTACCATAAATCATCAATCAGAACATACCCTTGAAGTCTGCTTATGGATTCTCATGTTACCAACAACATGGTGGTTTGAGTTTGTTCAAAAAGGGATGCTGAAGGGAGGCCGAAGGAACTCCAGTGGGTATTGGAGTGGGCGTGGGGGTATCCAGAGAAGGCACTTGGGCAAAAGAAATCCTCAGTGAATACCTCCTGGCTCCTTTCATTCACCTCAAACCCCCAGCTCTCCCTCATCTACCTGGGGTCCATTTTCTGGACTAGTTAGCCATTTGAAAGAGGGGCCATTTTCTTTTATCTCCATCTTGATTGGGAAGATCAGGTTCCCAAAGGAAGGATTATTTCAAGCCTGCTTTGGAGATTACATCTGGATTTTTTACCATTATCTATCACTCTGCCCCGCCTCACCCTCAAGTCACACAATATCTAATCCATACCCTCCTTCCTGCTGAGAGAGTTGTGTCATTTGGCTTTGTGACCTAAAGACCCCTTTGTTGCCATAGAGACAATGAAAAAGTAATTCCAGTTTCAAATTCTTTCAGTTCACCCAGCAGAACTAACCCTCCAGCTAACAGCTATCGTTTCCTGTTCATCAACAAGTTCCACTCCCCCTACCACCTGCAGTTTGGCTCAAAGGCACTAGATAAACAAGGAGTTGAAAAGACTAAATGTCTGAGAGTTTTAATTTTCCTCTGGGAAAATTAGAAAAAAAAAAAAAAAACAATAACAATAAGTTCTGATTTTCTTCCAAACAAACAGTTTTCCATATGTCTCCAAGAGGAAGCTGTTTGTTGTTATTCTGTACATTCCATGGATGATTCCATGGGGACCCTAGGATCAGCACATTTTCTCATGTTGCAAGAAAGTGTTTCATCATCTCTGCACTCTAGTAATTGGGTTCAAGGCATTTACTCCAGCTCTGCTTCTCCAAGGGAGCCAGAGAATGAGGAGAAGCAGGTTCTGGTTTCCACAAGCTCTGAGGGTCCCTGGGGAGAGCAAGTGAGAGCTGTCCTCATAGTCTGAGGCAGCTGGTGCTCCTAACCCCAACCCCAAGGAGATAATGGGGTGGGCTCTGCGCTCTGCAGAAAGATGCTCAAGAATTAACTTCTTCACTGTTACCTTCTAGACAGACTCCTGGGGCACCTGTAGCCCCCACTCTCAACACCAGTGATATGTTTCATAACATCAATTATAAAGATGTTTTTAGAGACTTTTCCTTTATGGCAAAGGAGACAAAAGCAATAATAAATAATTCAGATTACTTCAAATTAAAAAGCTCTTACACATCAAAAGAAAATATAGGTAATTGAAAAGACATCCTATTGAAAGGGAGAAAATATTTACATATTCTACAACTGACAAGGGGCTAATGTCCAAGATATATATTCAATAAAAAAAATTATTCAATCTAACAATAAACAAACAGCCCAATTCATAAAGGGCAGCAGATCTGAACAGACAGCTCACCAAAGAGGATATCCAGGATGTCAAGAGACACATGGAAAAATGTTCTTTATTGCTTTTAATACGAGAAATGCAGGTGAGAAGCACACTGAGATATCATCTCACCCATGAGAAGGGCACGTTATTAAAAAGCCCACTGACAACAAGTGCTAAGAGGATGTACAGAAAGAGGAACCCAATGACACTGTTGGTAGGAATGTAAACTGATGGAGCCATTTTGGAAAGTGACTTGAGTTTACTTAACAAACTAAAAATGGAACTACTGTATGACCCAGATGTCTCACTATGCAAAGAACATGAAGCAATCAACTCAAAAAATGATATGGTGTACAATGTTTTTTTGCGCACTATTTACAATATTTAGGACATGGAAGCAAACTAAGTGCCCTCTGATAAAGGGTTAAATCAAGAAGATGCGGTTATGTCCACACAGTGGAACACTGTTCAGCTGCAGAAAAGATGAAATGTTGCTATTTGTAGCAAAGTAGAAGGAGCTTCAGGGCATTGTGTGTGGTAAAGCAAGTCAGAATGAGAAAGACAAATATTGGACTTTTATGTAGCAGACAATTACACAAAGCAATTGTCTTATAAAACCAGGAACACTAATAAACGAAGTGAGGTTTCAAGGGTTCAGAGGGAGAAGGGAGGGGAAAGGTCAAAGTCAAGTGAGATGGGAGGGAAAAGGTTAAGGGAGAAGGGAGGGAAAAGGTCAAGGGGGCATAAGGGATGGGAGGAGAGGAACGGCAAGCCAACAATCCAATTAGAAAATAGGAAACAGACAAAAAAATGAATAAATAAAATGTGCTCAAATTCTTTGATAACACTCTCTCAGAAGATGTAGCCAGATTTTTCCCATCTTGAGTGTGGGCTGGTCTTCCTGGTGAGCTTCCAGTGAATAAGATAGTCCAGAAATGATGATGTGTTCGTTCTGAAGTGCGCTCCTACCAGACAAAGAGACTGCAGCCTCCCTCTTCTCCCTTGCACTTGCTCTGTGGGTAGCCAGCATTTCTTCAGGCCGCTCCAGCAGCCTGTGGAGAGAACCACCAGGTGTGGGGCTGAGGCCTCCTGCCAGCAACCGCAGGAGTGACTCCCCTGGGAAGGGATCCATTAGTCCCTGTCGGGTGACTGCAGCCTGGCCAAAATCTTGCTGCAGCTTTAGGAGAAACCCTAAGCCGCAACCACTTAACTAAGCTACTTCCAGATCCCTGACCCCAGGAAACCTACAGATAACAAGTGTTTGCTTAAAACCATAAAGCTTGGGCATATTTTATTATGCACCAACAGGTAATTAATATAATTTGTCTGCCTACTTAAATTTCCGTAGAAAGACGGGGCATTAGCTGGATTGCCTCTGAGGACAGGCACTTCCATTCAAGAGAGGTAAGGAGGATTTGTCTGCAAAACTAAAAGGTAGCTGCCTTCTTATCCATCGAGAGACTGTGTCTGTCTTGGGGTCCTAGGTCTCCAGCCTCTCCACAGTCTCTCATATGACCCCAAGTGAGCTGTGAACACAGTGTAGGCTTGTAGTTTATCATTTATACTTCTTGAAACTTTCTATGAGCTTAGCCCTGTGAGCTAAAAAGCTTTACATGTATTAATTGATTTAACCTGTGAGGTAGTATCCTTATCCCTGCTTTACAAGAGGGGAAATTGAGGCAATGAACACCTAACTAACTTGCCAAGCAGGTTTTTAATATTGGAAAAAAGACCTGAGCATAACTAAATGTGACAAGCATTTAACAGACACTTTAATATTATTTCATTGAAATCACAAAACAAACCTGCAAGGGATAGATCAAAGCCCTGTCTTTAAATGATGACAAAAATGAGGTCCAGAGAGGTTAAATGACTTGCGTGTGGTCACACAGGAAGTGGCAGGCTTGGGTCCAAAGTTTCCGCCCTGCTGCTTCAAAGCCCTCTTTCCCCAGCTGCCTCCCTGTTCCTACCACCCTCTCCTCCTCTCAGTTTCAGATGTGTGTTTGGCAAATCCAGAAAAATCACCCAGGTGCTGACCAGCTGCCTAAATGGGGAATGAGGTGACAACCCTGAATTCATGTCTCCCCAGGCACCTTCAGGCAGCTGTTACCTGCACCCAAAGTCTGTGCCAATGCGCTTTACTGCAAGCCACAGTGGGGAAGAGGCCAGCCAGCCAGCCAGCCAGGGAGGAAGCAGGATAGATGGGAGGCAATAAAAACCCAGCTGGTTTGTGTTCAAGGTATTCAGTAAATCCAGAGGCACCTGTGCTTATGACAGTCCTGAGGCTGAAGCTGCCACTGGGCTTGGCTCTGCTTCCTGGGAGGCAGAAGGAATTTAGAGGAGATGAAGAGAAAGCTCTCTCCGGACTGTCAGAAGGAAGCACTCCGTCCAGGAAGTCAGGTCAGCCTCAGGACAAATCGTGAAATAAGGAAAATTTGTGCTGTGTTCGCTCTGCCTGCGTGTCTCATTTGTGTAGGCGGCAAACCTGCCCCCAGTCACACGCATGCTCTCACTGGTCCCTTTTCAGCCTTTCACCCTTCCCCTTTCCCAAGGCTCCATCCCCAGCCTTTGAAGTATGTCCTTGACTTAACATAGAAAACAAGATGGCTTCCTCACCAGCTAGAAACTGCCGGCTCCCCGGGGCTTTTATTTAAGAAAATGGCTTAGGACTCCTTTTGATACTTGGGATGACTGCTTTTTGTAGCAATATAGGGGAAAGTAGAGAGCTGCATGGTTTAAACCTTGAAGGTTCAAAGATCTCCCAGAGAGAGTTCCAGATTCATACCAGCAATTCTGATTCATTGGGTTTCTCTGTGAATCTGCATTTGTGAGCCATCTGCTGACCACATTCTGAGAAGCTGAGAAAAATTATCATGTATAATGGATCCATTAGCCCTGGTTTAATAAGACTCCAGGCAGAGTTGAGAAAAGGATCCCAGTAAGGGAGCTCCATTCATACCAATCACTCTTAGAAAAATTATTAAGGCAGCTCTCCTTCCTGCCTACCTGTGACTATGCAGGTGTCTCTCTTTATTCCTTTCTCCTTTTTCTAATAAACCTGTCCCTTTAAAATGTAAAAAAAAAAAAAAAAGGTAGAAGAAAAGAAAAATTAAGAGCCTGGTTACCTATAACCAGTTAAACATAAAATTTTGTATTCCCACGAAGTAATAAAGTTCTAAAAAGAGAGACAAAAGTAAAGTTTGTTGGCAAAATCAAAAGGGCGCTTGCATTTTTATCTTTAGAGACTTTGGGCCTTTCTTTGTGGTCCTATCCAAGAGCTGGTTTTATCCATGTCTTGTTTGTATCAGTGGTAGACAGAATTTTGTCCTGTGCCCCACCCCCGAATTTTGCTCCTGGAATTGCACTCATAAATATGCTACATGAGATGGGAAAAGTGACTTTGCAGTTGTAATTAAGGTAACTAATCCATTGACCTTAAAAATCAGAATCTTATCCTGGATTAATTGAGTAAACCCAATGCGATCACATGAACTCTTCAAAGTAGAAAAGAAGGCAGAAGGGAAAGTCAGGGAGATTCAAAGAGTAAAAATGATTGAAATGCTTTTTCTTGCTTGAAGATGGAGGGGCCAAGTGAGAATGAACCTGAGTGGCCGTAGGAACTGAGAAGGAGATCTCAGCTGACAGCCAGTCAACCATGGGGATCTCAGTCCTACAACCTTAAGAACTGTATTCTGTCAACACCCTGAGTCCGTTTGAGAAAAGAACCTTCCCCAGGGTCTTCAGCCAAGAGCCCAGCTGACTAACACCTTGATCTCAAAATTGAGGAACTCTGAGCGGAGCCCAGAAGAGCCTGCCTGGATTCTTAATCCGCAGAACTAGGAGCTGGTAAGTGGGGGTTCCTTTAAGCTGCTGAGTAATCGTTACACCATTCTAGAAAACTAATGAGATCCAAGTGTTTTTGTTTTTTATTTTTTGCATGATTTGTTCTGGGTGTTTTTTGTTTGTTTTGTCCTGGATTATTCTAAGACTTGAATGCCCTACTGGATGTTTTCCCCACATATAAGCTTCCTGCTTCACTGCATAAAGTCATTAGCAGGAACAGTCTTTGCTGAAAAATTCCTTATCTTGTTGGTGAGTGAAAGGTAGTAATGGCATGGAAGTGAAAAGGGATGGAATGTAATTGGGGGATAGGGATAGATGTTTTTTGGGGGGGCCAAACAGAAAGGTAAGTTTACTAATAATTCAAGAAACAGTGATTAGGCATCTATTATGTTCTAGATAGTCTTCTAGGAGCTAAAACTATACTGATAAGACCAGGTGCCTCTCTGATGAACTCTCCATTCTAGAGGTGGGAGGCAGCTAATATCTGTCAACAACCACGTAAGGAAAATATTTCAGACAATAAGTCCGCAAGGTGGAAAACACTCAGTAACATGTGGCTTCTGGAAGAGGCCTCTTTTGAAAGGGCAGCTGCTAAAGTCCTCTCTGCAGATGTAATAGTTGCACTAAGACTTGAATGATGATAAGGGAAATGTGTCCCAGCAGGGCACTGGCAATTGAAAAGCCCTGAGACTGGAAGGAGCCTGACATGTTTATTACACAGGAGAGAAAAGGACAACTTGACAGAGATGCGGGGAACAAGTGGGGAAAAATCACTGAGGTTAGACTGATAGGCAGAAGCCAAATGAACTAGGCCTCATAGACCACAATTAGGAGCGTGGGTGTATTATCTGGGCTCTGGTCAGCCACCGGATGTGGACTGTTATAGTAATTGCTTCCAGATCAGTGTTCGGTCTTTTTCTTCCCAATCCTCCTCTCTGCTGCTGCTGCAGGAGAGGGACCCTTGTGAATGGTAGGTCTGGTCATATCGCTCTACCTCTAAAGACTATGAATGACTCCTATAGCCCACAGTGTGAAGTCCAGGTGGGAAAAGGCAGACCCTTGTGATAACGCCCCTTCCTAATTTCCCTAGCTTGTCTCCCTCATTTCAACTCCATGGTCATATCCTACTAAACTCTGCTCCTTGCCCTGAACCCTCCAACTTTTCTCTCCTATTCTCTCAAGGAACAGGAAAAATATGGCATGAATATAAATGAACTTCATTTATAGTCAACTGTTTGAAGTAAAAAATGTACTGTATCATCTCTAAAGTGACCAGTTTTGTTATTTTTTCCCAAAGATTGATTTATTTATACATTCAAGAACTGGGATGTAAGCCATAGGTGTTGGGGGGTGAGAGGATTTACCAGAAACAGAGTGGGGAGCAGAACAGGCAGACTGAAATACACTGCTGAGGGGAGCAGCAGGTGAGACAAGAGAAGTCTGCTGTGCCATGTGGGAAGCTCCTTGGCCGGGGATCGAACTTGTGCTGCAGTGGCTGCAGATAGCTTCATAGTGCTGAGACTTAACTCCTTGTGCCACCAGGAAGGCCCTAAGGTGATCAGTTTTTAAGAAGGTAAAAAAATAAATAAAGGAATACCCAAGAAGATAATCAAGGGTGGAATGAAATGATTTTTAAAAACACTTGATTAATCCAAAAGAAATCAAGAAAGAAACAGGACCATGGAGAGAAATGTGGATCAGAGTAAGGGAACCAACAAGGATGATGAATCACCCAGGGACCAGCAAGAGTAGGGAACTGTGACGACAAGAGCTGAAGAGCTGGAGGAAAGTGTAATGCTGGCTGAGTCCAGTAGGAGTCAGAGTTTGCAAGAGGGACCTCCAGGCAGGAGCTGTGGCCTGGGAAGAGAAACTGCTATCAAACAAAACCAGGTCGGCTTAAAGGGGGCAGGGAATTAAGAATCCTACTACTCTACCTTTACAGTCCCCTACCAGGACCTCCCACTGGCTGAAAGGCAGAGGGCCAGACCACTGGGCGATGGAGTCCTGGTAGTCAGCCCTACGGGTCACAGAGAGAAGAATGAAAAGTGTCAGAACAGGAAGAACACACAGCTTGCCGCACTCACCCCCTGGAGCACCTTCCCCCTGCATTGTAACCGGCAAACTAGAAGTTTACATTCATAGCTGTCTTCCCAAACCTGCCTGGGTGGAGGGAGGCACATGGAGTGATAGTTTCCTACTCAAGTTCTGGTATTGCCCTGGACGTAGCAACAGCTTTCATTTATATTCAACTGTTTGAACTCAAGGATGTACAGTATAACCTCTAAGGCAGCCAGTTTTTAAAAAGGTAAAAAAAAAAAAAAATGAAATAACCAAGAAGATATTCAAGGGTGGAAATTACATGATTTAAAAAATACTTGAATGATCCAAAAGAAATCAAGAAAGAAGTAGAAGAGGAAAAAATCATTAGGTGTAAATTTAGGCCAGATATATAATTATAATCACATATTTACATTAATATAGAAGAACTCATTGCTTCAATTAAAATATAAAGATTATAAGAATGAATTTTAAAACCCAACTATATGCTTCTTGAAAGAAATATACCTTACCTTAAATATGAAGTCATAGACTGTAAAGGAGTGGAAAAATTAGAGCATGAAAGCATCAAGAAAAACAAAGATAGTGTAACTGTAAAGGAATACACGTATGTAAAATATTATTGAATATACTACATATTATTGAAGGACAATTCATCATGATAAAACAGCCAATCCACTAGGTTTAGCATAACACTGCTAACTTTTTTAATATGTAAATAAATATCTCCAAAATGTAGAAAACAAGTTAGCAGAACTAAAAGGAGAAATAGGTCACCCTATTTCTTAATAAATGATAGAGAAAGTAGATAAAGAATCAGTAAGTTGAACAACATACTTAATAATCGTGGCCTCTGCAACACTACACTCAACAACTTCAGGATGGAAATTTTATTCAAGTGTGTGTGGAACACTTACTGAAATTGACAGTACCTATAATCAAAGCAAACCTCCATAATTTAAAAGAATTTCAATCATGCAGAACATGTATATGTGTGGTCTACAGTGCAATTAAACTGGAAATAAAAAAGATCATTAAAAAGTTCCCACCACTGAGAAAGAATTTTGGAAAACTTAAATGAATGGAGGAGTATCCCATCTTCATGGAGTGTGAAGATCAATCTTATAAAGATGACAATGTTCCCAGGTTGCTGTATATATTCACTGCCAGCCAAAGCAGAATCCCCATAATTTGTTTTGGAATATGTATGTTTGATGGGTATTGACAAGCTGATTCCGAGATGCAAATAAAAATGCAAAGTACTAAGCATAACCAAAACAATATTAAAGAACAGAGCTATAGGACTTACACTATCAGTTAGCAAGATTTATTATAACATTATATTTATAAGCTATAGAATGTAAAAATATACAAATAGACCAAAATAATAGAATTTACAGTCCAGAGATGGATATACACATCTAGGGCCACTTAATTTATGATAAAATGAAAAATCAGAATTGTTTAAAATAAAATAAATTGCTCTGGAACAATTAAGAATTTTTAAGGAAAAAAATGAACCCTGATCCCTACTTCACATTCGATATAAAAAGCAATTATATAGGAAGTAATCTAAGTTGATGGGTAAAACAAAAAAAAAAATTCTAGAAGTTAAAACTGAAGAACATCTCCGTGACCTTTAAAATGATTAGTATTTGTTAAACAAAACATAACAACTGTTAAACAAGAAGGAAATCTATATGTTTGGCTATATTCAAATGAGAACTTTTATATATCTTAAGACATGATTGAAAATGCCAGAGAAGAATAAGATCTATAACATATAATTCAAAGAAAGAACTCAAGTTCAGAATTTATAAAGAACTATCGATCAATAAGAAGATAAATTGTCACTACAATCAGTCAATAAGAAAATGGGCAAAAATCATAATGATGCACTTCACTAAGAGGTTGATCAGATGGTCAATAAGTCTATGAAAGCATGTTCAAGTTCATTAGGTATTAAAGAAATGCTAACTGGTGTGATATTACATCTTCCAAAATACGTAAAACGAAAAAGTGAGACTGTGCTAAGTATTGGCTAGGTTAGGGAGCAACTGAAATATCCTCTGTGGCTTCTGGGACAGCAAACTGAAACTATCTACCAAAGTTCAATATACATGTACCTGTTACCCAGCAAGTTGTACCACTAGGATTCCCAACACAAGAAATGCATACATATGCTCCTCAAAAGACATGTTCAAGAACATACTGTCACACAAGCCCACATGTGATGTCATAGTGAAAGCCATTCAGATGCCTGCCAGTGTTAAAATTGTAAATAAATTTTTGCACAGTGGAATACTAAGCAGCAACAACAATAAATAAACTACCATCACAAGCAATAGTGTAAAAAAAAAAATCCCACCAACACAATATTGAGCAGAAGACAGACACACAGAGAAAGGTATATAGCACATTATTCTATTAATACTTATAGAATATATGTGTAACAGTCTTTATTACGTTAGAAGTGGGATAGTGGTTATATAATGTGTGGGGAGTGATCGGAAGAAGGCATGAGGAATTTCTGGGATTCTTGGTCACACAAGGTGTTCTATTTGTGAAAATACACCAGATTTTACACTTAGCATTTGTTCACTTTATGCATTTTATCTGGTAATGAAGGGTACCAAAAACTCAATTCCTGGTGGATTGACAAATATGACTAGATATAGACTACCAGCTTCTTGAATAACATGATCACAGTGAAGGGAGATGAAGAGAAAAGAAGTAACCTAAATTACTTTAGGAAACAAGGTCATGGTACTATACAGGGAAACTAAAGACAAAAAGTATGGCACAAAAGTACCTTAGTTAAATAAATTTGTTGCTTATAAAGGGTATGAGTTAGCAATTCTGAAACTATATTACGTATACTAATTTGAACAAATAAATAAATACAATGGAGAGATTGTGACAGGTTTTTCACTATCAGAGAATGAAGATAAACATTAGGGAAATGGGAAATGTCCAAAGATCTCTGAGGGCTTGGATGAGAATCCATAGAATAGTATGAATTAATGTCTTTTAATGTACACACACACACACATACACACACACACACACACTGCAAAAATGTTGGGGGGATATTTATTGTTTATATATATACATACACTTTCTGGCTCTTTTCGCTAGAAGGACCTAGACACAGTGACACCCAGTAGCAATGAGCATGTGTAGCAGCAAAATCTTGTTTTCCAAATACCAACCTATAATTCAAGGAACCAGGGATCCTTAGGAAAATAATTGATTTTCGGACGTGGACAGGGAAAATACAAGATGAGCCTAGAGCCTCTAGTGGGACCAGAGAGAAATTGCCAAAAAAATATGATGGGTGATGTTAAAAAGTCACAGGCATCAACTTGAAACAAGCTCCCATTGTTTAAACTGGGACCATTTGAGCAAAAAAAATAGATATGAGAATAATGGAATATAACCCACAGAATAAAATAAGTATCTGAATCCATGTTGGTATAATTGAATAAATAAATGCGGAGGAGGACAAGGACAGCTCTTCCTTATAGCAGAATTCCATTTAGTAATTGTGGAAGGAATTAAAACATAGCAAAGTATTATTAGGTAAAGAACACTAACAAGTATTACAGGCAAGACCCATGAAGGGATGCCAAAATCTGTGGGGAAAGTAAAATGAGAAACAGGATATTTGCAGAGTATCAGTGTCTCCTAAGAGGATATTTATTACTTATGGAGGGAAATATATTAACTTTACTGTGGAGAATTCTGGCACATACCACCTTAGTCAAGTGATCAAAGTAACATGACCAGTGATAAGAGATATCAATATTGTATACTTTCTGATGTGACAAGTACAAGGTCACGTCAGTGTTGTTCTTGCCCCTGCCCCAAACCTCAATAATCATATACAAACTGACAATATCAAGTGACAGTGAAGATGTGGAACAATCAGAACTCTTAACATGTTGCTGATGGGAATGCAAACTTACACAATCACTTTCAAAATTTTTTTGATAATTAATACAGCAAAATGTAAATCTACTGTATAATCTAGTAATTCCACACCTAGGTAGACATCCAAAAGAAATGAAAGCTTATGCCTATTCAAAAGGTTTGTACACAAATTTTATAATGGCTTTATTTATAATAGCAACAAACTGGAACCATTAATGTCATCCATCCAGCTAATGGATAAGCAAATGTAGTACATCCACACAGTGGAATACTAGGCAGCAACAAAGAAGGATGGAATAGTGATGTTTGTATCTCAAGTAAGTTATGCAAAGGGAAAGATAAGAATCAAAAGACTCTATACTTTGTTTCTACTTATATGACATTTGGGGGGAAATTTTTTAGGAATTAAAAATAAATAGTTGCCAAGGGCTGCATTTGGGGAAGAACTGACTGTGAAAACATATTGGAATTTTAGGAAATTAATGAAACTGTTCTATATATTGATTGTAGTCATGATTACATGACTGTAAATATTTGTCAGAATTCAGAACTGTACAAAAAGAATAGATTGCACTGTATGTGAGTTAGAAATTATATCTCCAATACCTGGCAAAACTTAACTATACCATGTTTATAGTACTAATGCTTGGAATAGTGTTGATAATATTAAGAAAAAAATCAAACAAACCCAAATTAAGGGGCATTCTAAAAAAAACTCTTTAAAAATGTCAAGGTCATAAAAAACAAAGATCAAAGCAACGTCACGGACTGGAAGAAACAAAGGTGTGCAGATTGAAGGCGACATGAGCACCCTGATGTCAATCCTAAACCGTAAAAGAACATTCACAGACCACTGGCAAAACGGGATTCAGGTCTGTAGATTAGTTCATAGTATTGTGCCAACATGAATCCTCTGTCATCAATATTTTTACTATGGCTGTAAAAAATAACTGTTAGGAAATGCCGGTTGAGGGATAGACAGAAACGCTATTATTTTTGCAAGTGTAAAGTTTTGCAAATCTAAAATTATTTCAAATAAAAAAAAATATTAACAATTTCTATTTATCATAAGATCGCATGAGAATGTAAAAAGGCAATCCAGCGTGGGAGAAGGTATTTACAATATCTAACAAAGAACTCATTTCTGTAATATGTACAGAAGAATTACAAATTAATAACACACACACACACACACACACATATATATCACTCAATAGAAAAAAGCAAAAATTGTTTAAGACACTTCACAGAAGAGAATATCTAAATGGCCAATAAACATAAAAAGGTAGGTGATTTCATTAGGCTTCATGAATATGTAAAATAAAATCACAATTAGATGCTACTACACAATTAACAGAATCGCTGTAATTAAAATAATTAAAACATCAACGATATAAAGCACCAGCAAGGATTTGAATTAATACTGGACTTTCATACTTTTTTGGTGGAAGTATAAATTGACGCAATCTACCAACTGTGAACATATGTATACCCTATCACCCAGAAATTCTGCCCTTGGGTGTACATAATTAAGGAACATATGTACATATATTCACCAGAAAGACATGTACAAAAATGTGGTGCAGTACTGTTGTAATAGCTCCAAATGTAGCAAACCAAATGTCCATCAGCATACTGCAGTGTATTGATGCTAGAAAATTGCACACAACAGCAAAATATGAAGACATTACTACTCTCCATGACAACACGGTTGAATTGTACAAACATAATGTTGAGCAAAAAGGCAAAACACAAAGAAGAATGGTCACCTTTGGGGGAATGCAGTCATGACAAAGAAGAGAGCTCTGACTGGGAGGGAGATGAGGAGACTGGTTGCACAGATGTGCTCACCTTGTGAAAATGCATTGAACTGTATATTTCTCTGTAAATATGTGATTGGCAGCAGTGTTTTCTTCATCAACTCTTTTTGAAGGCAGTGATAGAATGAAATGCCTTCACATTTTCATGAAGTTATTTTCTTCAAAACAAGCCTCTTTGTTTTTTTTTTTAAAGATTTATTTTTTATTTATACATGCAAGCTGGGGTACAAGCCAGAGCTGTGGGGCGGTGAGAGGGTTCACCAGAGACAGAGCGGGTAGCAGAACAGGCAGATCAGAAATACACTGCTGAGGGGAGCAGCGGGCGAGGCAGGAGAGGTCTGCCGCACCATGTGGGATTCTCCCCGGCCAGGCGTCGAACTCGCGTCGCCGCTGCCGACAGCTCCACAGCGCAGCGCTTAACCGCTGCGCCACCGGGGAGGCCCCAAAACAAGCCTCTTTGTTTTGAAGAAAACATAGTTGTTCTGTACAAAACACTCTTCTATACGGATGAAGAAAAGTGTTGAGAAAACCCTTTGAAGTGGAGGTATGTATGAAATCCAAGCCTTCTATGTGCTGAAACAGTAGCAGCAACAGAAATGAATACCCAAAGCCAGCAGACTGAAAATTAGAGAAGAAACTAACCAAACACATCTGGAGAACCCAAAACAAACAAAGAAATAGTTTCCAAGAAATCAAATTGGAAAAATGAAAATACATGTTTTATAAGATCATCAAACATCCATGCCTACGGTGATTTCGGGACTCTGCCTTCTCAGAGTAAAAGCCACGGGTTACTTTGGGAGACAAGGGTAAAAAAAGAAAAAGCTACATCGCATAATGAAAGGGCATCGGAGTGAATAGAAGATAATTCCCTTGGACATGAAATGCAATCAAGTCAAGACCCATATTTTATCTCTGCTGGAGGCAGTCTTATTTGTTAGTAAAGTACTGAAATAATCAACCATTGTTCTCTCTGCCAAGACTGTCAAAACAAATACAAGCTTCTTTGCTCAGTGCTAAAAATGTCTGAGCCTTTGGAGAACAGCTGGGCAGAAAGCAATCTTGTTCAATTTCAGCACATTTTCCCCAAGAAGTAGGCTGTCCGAATGCAGCCCACATCAAAGCATCTCAGACACCCTCTGCAGGGACAGACCTGTCATGAGAACACGGCCTATCAAACTCAAGCAAGCAGAACACACAATGAAACCACTTTAAGCTCGTGCAACTCCCTGTCTAAAGGAGCAAAGACTTTGAAGCATAAAAAAGCTCTACTAAACAAATAATTCCTTTGAGTTGCTTCTTACAAATATAACAAAAATAACGTTGGTCCGCTTGCAAAATGCTGTCTTGATAAGGCACTGGGAGCACCAGCGATGATTTATGATCTCTTGGCTATCCCTAGCAATCTTGCCTAAGGGACAACTTCTCAAAAGCATTTTCAGGATTCTCCTCCCTGCTGTTAAATCAGCTTTTATTAAAGCATGTCTTACATGTGGCTTTGTGATTTGTATTCATTAGGAGGTATATTAATTAAGATGTTTGGGGGTGCAAGTAACAAAAAAGTAAAAATCAACCCAGCTGACTTAAACACTGAGAACATTTCTCTTACGAAATAACAAGAATTCCAGAGGCAACTCAGGCTCAGTAGCTCAAATGGTATCATCAAAGACTCAAATTCTTTCCATATTTCTGTCCTTCCATTCTCATATTAGGTGCCCTCATGGCCACAGGATGACTGCCACAGTTCCAGGCATCACATCCAGACACTAAAGTGTTCGAAGAATAGGGAGTGTAGCTGTGAGCTGCTTTTTATTAGTATTGGAAAAAACCTTTGCAGGCCTCTCAGCAGAATCCCCATCACATTTTATTGGTCAGAATTGTGTCATTTGCCTAAGGCCAGCCAATCACTAGAAAGAGAAATGGGGTCACACCACCACCATTGGTCTAATTGACTTCTAAAAACAGGAATAGGGTCATCTTTCTATAACTGATAGGAGGGAGGAGTAGACACCCAAATAAATGTGGGGACCTGCCAGTGAAGAAGAAAGGAGAGCTAGCTGTTAGGTAGGCAACCATTTCTGTCTGCCATAATTGGAATGCAGGGTAAAATAAATTTGGGTTAAATGAACGTTTGCCTTAACTACGGGCTAGGCAGAAAACCTTTTAGTTATTTTCTAAAATTTAATTTATTTATTCATACAAGAGCAGTAGGCCAGAGGCCTGGGGGGTGGGGGGTGAGAAAATCTACCAGAGACAGAGTGGGGAACAGAACAGGCTGATCCACTGAAATACACTGCTGAGGGGAGCAGCAGGTGAGACAGGAGAGGTCTGCTGTGGGTTAGCCATATGTGGGTTAGCTCCCTGGCTGAGGATCAAACTCAGGCCTTAGTTGTGATAGCACTGGGACATAACCCCTAGGCCACCAGGGAGGCCCGTGTTTTTGTTTTTGTTTTTTTTTTTTACATTATGATTACCTTTATTTATTTATTTATTTATTTTAATAAATATTATTTTTATTGTTATTTATGTCTTTTACATTTTGTATTCCCCTTGGGTAGCCCACCACCAATTCACCCGTGATCCATCTTCATGGTCCCTTGTGTTCTTTTCTATTCCATTTTGTGCCCTTTTCCTTCCCTCCCTCCGCCTCCCCCCCCCCCCCCCCCCCCCG